>JAGMVL010000193.1:0-159438 GCA_019202695.1 Populus x sibirica
AGCTAACTATCAAGATGAGAAAGATTGAAGGCTCTACCGTGGATTTCAGAACAATGAAGAGAGATGAATAAGAAGATAACTCTGAAGGTGGAAAACCTTATTCATGTGGTTTAGCCAGGTCTCACTGTAGCATCAACTTGCTCAAGTACCTTTGTCGGGATTGACTTCCCTCGCCATTTGAGTTTATTTACCAACATGTGCTAGATTCCGGACTTTTTGCACTGTCTCGTTAAATCCCGTGCAACCACTTGTTTCCTATGTGATATAATCCAAACGGGAGATTTGAATATCATGGGGGGATTTCAGGTCATTCAGTTGAATAATTGCCGAGAATCGAGTACGCAAATTGGTGAGCAAAAGACGAGAGGAATGCGTGAAGGAGCTTGTCATTGATCATTTTGTTGCCGAACATCCTCATAATGATGAGTGATCGAAATGCTTGGCCAAGCACAAATATTGCCGGAAAAGGCGATCCAAGAATGGTGTTGAATTGTCAATCAATTTTGTCATGAATTTTGCCATCTCGCATTTTGTTTTGGGGTCATATCTCATCCTTGAGCGAAACATGTCTTTTCTTTGTCTTCCTGTTGTTATGAAATCATAAGATGCTTCTTTCAAAGATTATTCGACAAAATATTTTGATCAAACTCCAACATGCGATAAAGGTTAATCAATCCACGAAGATTAAAAGTATTTTGATTACAGATATGACTTGATTCTTGAAAATGACATGAGGTGACCAAACAATTTTGAACTCATACCTCCTGAAACTGAACCAGACATCATATAGCTAAGTTTTAGCAGTATGCATAATGACATGTAGTGGATTCGATAGTTATGGACTCGTGAATCATTATTCTTACAAGTCCCAATCATTACACTTTGGATGAGCTCAAAATTTATCAGTTCTAACCGACCTTGCTTGAAATGAGAAAAGGCCATTTTTGTTATCCTTCACATTTCTTGAAATATTATCCCTTGCAGTCCCATTTTGAGCCTGGTAAAATATTTTCTTTCAAAAAGAAACCCTGACTAGGATCACACCCCACACTGGGGGCAATGAAAGATATGTTATTAGGAAGGATGAAGACACTGATAGAATCAATGATAAAAGAAAGGCTTAGAATAAAAGCCCAATGATTGAGAAAGGGAGAACAAGAAAAGCCATAGATTGAGGGCCATCCAAGAAAACTTAGAGGAAGGTTATGTAAAAGCAAAAAAAAGTGGAATGGAAGGAAAATGCATATCAATTCTAAGAGGGGCAAAATAGGTTTCAATTGAAGAAAGACACAACAAATGCCAAAAGTCAACACAAAAAAATCAAGTTCCATGTCTTTTGGTGTGTCTAAGATAAAGCCTTTAGTGTCTTCAAAAGGATTAGATTGATTATTCATCAAAGAAAAGTTGGATTAGCACTATGACTTATGTTAAGAGAAGTCGATCTTTGATATTAACAAGGTTATATGTCACTTTCTCCACAAAGACAACAATAGAAAAGGAGTTGATGAATAGTGGATGTTGATCTTAGGTTTTTAAAACCCTCAAACACCTTTTGAGCTCGAATTTTCCTTTCTTTCATAAGCCATGAACCATAGCTCGCATTACGTGCTTTAAAAAGCCCTTTTTAATCAAGTAAGCAATCTAAACCGATAAATGGCGATCTCAAAACTTGAAGAGTTTTTTCCATAAGAGTCATGGCTTCATGAATTAAGCTACGGGTTATTATGCATGCCGATAAAATTGGTGCTAAAAAAGAAAACAATCTTTCTTGATGAATCCTCAAGTTTTGACTTGAGCTTTTTGTTTTTCCTTGAAATTCTGAGAAGGTCACCTCATCATAGACCATCAAAAGATATACCCGAAATCAGAGTCTAAAATGGATATAAAGAACCATGAAAAAAAAAAAAAACCATTTTAGTCTTACAACGGGTCAATTTACGTTTTCAAAATACATGACAATCAAAGGATCGTATATTTCGAATAACGTGTGTTGGATCTTTGAAAAAAAAAAAGCTTGATTTTCAAAAGGTCTTTTCAAAAAAGGACATCTCTGATTTCATTTCAACAATTAGACTTGAATATGACATGACCGTTGAAATATGAGATTTGATTCCAGAATAAGAAATATTGTCAAAGAAGAACATCGATTAAGTCTCACGAAATCCTAAGACGAAATGACATCAATATTTCTTGAGACTCCTTGAAAATTTGACCAGGGGGCAATATAGTGGATCATGGGTAGGAAAACAAAAGTATTCGGATCAGTGGGGGGCAATGAAAGATGATTAAATGATGAATCGGTGAATGCGAAGACAATGGTGTTCAAAGAAAGATAATCAATGAACGAGCACATTCGGATCATATTGGGGGCAATGTTGTTCAAAGATAGTCCATGATCTAGTGAACCCGTCAACAATCGGGAAAGCAAAGATATACTTGAAGGAAATCTTTATATCATCACCTTTTGAAACATGGGCTATCAACCGATGTGGGCATACGGTTGCATTTGAATGAATATTGAAAAGATGCACACCACCAAGACGGATCAGTGGGAACAATGCTGCACTTGAAGGACAATCTCATATTGTCATCCTTTGAAACATGGTTATCGACAGATGTTATCACAACTTCATTGAATGAATCTCGAAATGCACTCACCAAGACCTGATCCGTGGGACCATCTTGTTTTGAAGCTCGAAGGCGCACTTCATCGCATGAATATGGGTGATAAAATGAACATCATTGATGATGCCACTACATTTCTTTTCACAATCTGATTAGAAGAGTTAAGGAGAATCTATTGAGAATAACACTGAGCATACAACCATGAGCCTTTGTACTGCAAGCTATGAGATGCATGTCCTGGATGATTGGATAGTTTCAATGAAGAGCGATGATAACATATACTTGAAGAGTATTGTTTCAAGCTGGGACAAGTTCATGACTGATTAACAATCTTGATGGGTGTTGGCATGATGCACACAACCAATCGAAAGATAATTTTCAGAAGAATCCGGGAGAGAAAATCCTTCATGATGAATCAAGCAACACCACACTTGGGGGCGAGTCAAGCTTGATAAACAACAAGAGCGAAGAACCGTCGAAGACTGCCCGGGATGGCACCGCACTTACAAGCGAGTGGATGGCTAGCACATGAATGAGCCAATGCATCGAAAGAACCAATAAAGCTTTGGAATGCAAACAAAGGCACCCTATGACGATGGATCATCAAAGGGGGGACCTATATTTCGAATCGAGTAAGGATGCATGCATGTCGGCTAACGTTAAAACATTGTACATATTTTTTATTTATTTTGTTGCGGGAAAAATCCTCAATGTAGTTTAGCAAGATTGGGGACCAAAAAAAAGAAGAAGAAAAAAAAAAAGGGAGAATCATTGAGTGATAATAACGAGAGAATCATGGTTGTGACCTTGGAACGGGAAGAAGATGAGATAAGCCTTCTTTGTTAGGAAAATCTCAAAGAAATGAAATGATCAACCTTGCAATCGGAAGCATCGAGTTTTCAAACCCTGTGATCAAGAATTATCAAGAAGCACCAAGTTTTAGGCCCCTTCTTCATCATCCCTTCGGGACTTCGCCGGGTAAGTCCCATTTTTCACACTTGTCACATCACATCTTTCATTTGGGTAGGTCACCCATTACAATGAGACCACTTCATATTTTTTCTATCCTCCATCTGGGTAGGTCACCCATTACAATGAGACCACTTCATATTTTTTCTATCCTCCACCTGGGTAGGTCACCCATAACAATGAGACCACTTCATTTTTTTTTCTATCTTCCATCTCGGGTAGGTCACCCATTATAATGAGACCACACTTCACATTCTTTCCATTTGGGTAGGTCACCCATCATAATGAGACCGCTTTCCATATTCTTTCCACCGGGTAGGTCACCCATTACAATGAGACCACTTTTTGCACGAGTTTTTAGTTTTTGAATGAGGTCGCGGGATGGGATCTCATGTAGCTTTGGTTAAAGGGAATCGCCAGATGGGATTTCAGGTTGACCGAGCTACACATTTTTTTTTAAGTTCCAGTTGAATGAGGTCGCCAGATGGGATCTCATGTAGCTTTGGTTAAAGGGAATCGCGAGATGGGATTTCGGGTTGACCGAGCTACACATTTTTTTTAAGTTCCAGTTGAATGAGGTCACCGAGATGGGATCTCATGTAGCTTTGGTTAAAGGGAATCGTCAGATGGGATTTCAGGTTGACCAAGTTACACATTTTTTTAGTTTTGATTGGATGAGGTCGCGGGATGGGATCTCATGTAGCTTTGGTTAAAGGGAATCGCCGAGATGGGATTTCGAGTTGACCTGAGTTACACATTTTTTAGTTTTGATTTAATGAGGTCGCCAGATGGGATCTCATGTAGCTTTGGTTAAAGGAAATCGCCAGATGGGATTTCAGGTTGACCAAGTTACGCACTTTTTTAGTTTTGATTGGATGAGGTCGCCGGATGGGATCTCATGTAGCTTTGGTTAAAGGGAATCGCCAGATGGGATTTCAGAGTTGACCGAAAGTTACACATTTTTTAGTTTTGATTTAATGAGGTCGCCGAGATGGGATCTCATGTAGCTTTGGTTAAAGGGAATCGCCGGATGGGATTTCGGGTTGACCAAGTTACGCACTTTTTAGTTTTGATTGGATGAGGTCGCCGGATGGGATCTCATGTAGCTTTGGTTAAAGGAAATCGCCATATGGGATTTCGGGTTGACCGAGTTACACTTTTTTAGTTTTGATTGAATGAGGTCGCCGGATGGGATCTCATGTAGCTTTGGTTAAAGGAAATCGCCGGATGGGATTTCGGGTTGACCGAGTTACACTTTTTTTAGTTTTGGTTTAATGAGGTCGCCGGATGGGATCTCATATAGCTTTGGTTAAAGGGAATCCCGAGATGGGATTTCAGGTTGACCGAGCTACACACATTCTTTGGTTTTGGAAAAGGAGATCGCCAGATGGGATCTCAAGATAACAAAATAAAAGAGAGAAAGAAAGAAAGAACGAAAAAAGAGAAAAGAGAAGGAAGAGAGAACAGAGAAAAAGAGCAAGGTCTTTAGATGAGTGGATGTTGAGCAAGTTAAGCAAACAGAAAGACAAGTTTTTCTTTACAAAGCTTACTATGCAAAACATTGAGGAGTCTTGCTTCGTAAGCATTGTAAAAAGGGGGCATCTGTTGCTACCCAATTTTTGACCCATGTTTTGATAATTTTTTAGAAAAAAACCAAAAAAAGCAAAAAAACCAATGAAAACCCAAAAAAATGCATTTTTGATATACTTACATCGTTTTAGCATTTTCAACGTCATCTCAAAAGAATTTAAATTTTCAAAGGTATTTGGAACGCGTTCAACTTTTAACGCGTAAATTTTATGATCACTGATTTTTCTTGTTGAGTTGATGTTGATATTGCTCGCTTTCAAAAATACAAAAAAAATAAGAAAAATTAAAATTTACAAAAAAAAGAGGAAAAGAGAAGGAAAGGAAAAGTTGAGGGACTAGTTTGAAAACCTAGCAAAACTTCTCCTATAAATACTATGCTACGGAGAAAAAGTGGGGGGGGAGAGAAAAATTTATTCACGGGGGCGGAGAAAATTAACGGGTGGGGAACAAAAGAAAAAAAACCTAACCTAAACCGAAAGAGGGAGAAGCCGCCACCCTTTGAAAACCAAGTTGGCCGCCCCTCCCTTTGAGAAACGAGAGAGCCCCACTCTGCCATGGGAGTCTTCTCCCCATTTCCCTACACACAAGACTCTCCCTTCCCCGCCCAAAAACCAAAGAAACAAAGAGCAGCCGCATCTGCGCTTGCCCCCCTTTTCCCCTGACTTTTGCAAAACAAACCAGAGAGCACAAGACAGCCCCTGACTCTTTTCCCCAAAGCCAGTTCCAGCACCGTCTCTAGCTCCTTTTCCCGCTACAATAGCCAAAGCAGCCGACTTCCTTTTTCTCCTTTCACTGCCGACACTGACCCCTCTCTTTTTTTTCCACGAGACCGGACTCGGCTTCTTCTCCAAGACCCACAGCGGCCGCACATCTCCTTCTCCCTTTGAAACCGAAAGCCAGCGGTTGTCTCCAGCTCCTTCCCTCATTTTCCTTTCCCGGCGTTTTCAACCTTCAACAAACGGAGCCCACCACAGGAGCGGCCCGATCTCTTTCTCCCTGGCCATCGCCGGAACTCACGGCTCCCACTCCGGCTTTCCCACAACCGGGTGTCTCTCACACGACCCCTCACTTCCCCGATTCTCTTCGCACCTCCCCACGAGTCGACCGCCACATTTCTCTCGGTCGGTTTTCCGCCGGCGAGATGCCCCGTTCTCACCGGTGACCCGAAGCGGTCTCCGGCGCGGCCCCCATACTACGGCGCCCACAACAAGCGCGGCTCAACGCCGGCCTCCAAGAACAGCCCTTCAACCAGCGGCGACGACCCGCGGCCATCACGAGCCGATCCAGATCCACCGGCCGCCGCCCAAGTACCGCAGAGGAGAAGACGATGAAGCCCCAAGAACAGACTGAGAAAGAAGAAAGTGAAGCAGACAAGGATGGAAGCGAGAGGAAAACAGATCTAAAAAAATAACTAAAACAGATTTGCTTGTGCGTTTTCTTTTGGTTGCAGGTGACGATGATCTTCACCGCCGGCGAGGAAAAGAAGAGGGGAAGAAGTCGATCCAGACCCCCCTTGTTCTTTGGGTTTCACGCGCCGCCACTATTCTCGTGCACTGTTCCTGCATATTCCAGCAGTCTTTGGATGTTTTAGGGGCTGTTTTTGTAATTTTAGAATTGTTTAATGTAATTTTTGTTTAATGTAATTTTTGTTTAGTTTTGAGTTTTTTTGGAATTTGTATTTTGTAAACATGGAAGCAAAAAAAGAAAAGAAAAAGAAAAGAAAAGAAAAAATACAGTGAAAGTGTATGTGTTTGTTTGTATTTTGTTTATGAATGATTTTTTGTATGATAAAATTGCAAGAATAAAGAAGAATTTAAGATTTTGATTTGCTCACGGATAAAGAATTATGAACTTACATGTAAGTCGTATTTCTAAAATTCGATGAAAGAACAGAATTTTTAAAACTTCTTTAACACATCAAGTCCACGGCGGCTTACCTCGGGTAGGGTGCGTTAGGGGTGCTAATACCTTCCCTAACCACAACCAGTTCCTTACCCGCGAATCTCTCGATAAGACCGACTGCCGGGTTTCCTAGTAGCCTTCAATAAATTACTAGGTAGCGACTCCAACGAACCAATCAAATCAAACAACTTAACAAAAAAAATCGCCAGCCGACGCCGCGCGTGGATTTTTTGACGTGCGACAACTGTGACCTTACAACAAAATGTCATGTCTTTTCAACAGGAAACAAGGTCAAGTATTCACAACTTGGAAAAGCAAATGGGGCAAGTAGCTTCAAGTGTAGGGAAATTGGAGGCACAAATGAATGGAAAATTGCCCTCCCAAGCTTTGAATCCAAAAGAGAATGTTAGTGCAATAATGCTACGAAGTGGGAAAGAACTTGAAAGACAAAGGTCAAAACAAATTGAGATGGAGGAAGAAGAAGAGATAGAAACCGAATTGAGTACAAAGAAAAAACATCCTTCTCCTTCCCAAACTGAAATAACGACCAACACTCCAAAGGTAATTCCTCAATCAATGAATTCCAGTTTTAAAACAATTCCACCCTTTCCTGTGAATTTTTCTAGGTCAAAGAAAGAAGACAAAGAAAAAGAGATTTTAGAGGTTTTCAAGAAAGTGGAACTCAACATTCCTTTGCTTGATGCTATCAAGCAAATTCCCAAGTATGCCAAATTCTTGAAGGAGCTGTGTACTACCAAGAGAGCTTTCAAACTGAAAGGTCACGAAACGGTAAGTATGGGTGAAGTTGTCTCTGCTGTTGTTCTAAAGAATATGCCTTTGAAGCAAAAGGACCCAGGTGCGTTTACTATCCCATGTGTTATTGGTAATGCTAGTTTCAAAAGGGCCTTGTGCGATTTAGGTGCATCCATTAGTGTTATGCCTAAACATGTTTATGATTCTCTTAGTTTGGAACCTTTGAATAAAACTAGCATTGTATTACAACTTGCGGATCGTAGTTTTGTTTATCCACTTGGTGTGATAGAAGATGTCCTAGTCAAGATTGATAGTTTGGTTATTCCATGTGATTTTTATATTCTTGATATGGAACATGATTCTTGTGATTCATCAAACAACACTCATATATTGTTTGGGAGACCATTCTTGAAAACGCCAATACAAAGATTGATTGTGGTAAGGATACTTTGTCTATGGAGGTAGGAGATGAAAAAATTGAATTCAATTTTCATGATGCAATGAAATATCCTTATAGCAATGTTTATTTTATCACATGCTATGACCAAATTGATAAGTGTGTGCAGCAAGTTTGTGATTTTGATTGCGAAGACGGATTAAGCGTAGCTTTAAGCTATAGCTATGATTTTACCAAGATAAAAGAGATGGAGAGGCACATATGTGTTCCCCAAAATGTGCACCAATCGGTATTGGCTTTGCAAGCTTTGCAAACTATCCTCCATGATGTAGGAATCATTCCCCTATCACGGAAAATGAATGGGTGGCGTCTATCCTTTTGGTACCCAAAAAGACTGGAACCACGTTAGAAGAGACTCGAAATGATGCTTATGCAAATGCAAGGATTTATAAAGAAAAGACCAAATATCTTCATGATCGAATGATTACAAGAAAAGAGTTTAATGTTGGAGACAAAGTCCTTCTTTATCATTCGCATTTGAAACTTTTTCCTGGAAAGTTACGCTCTCGTTGGATTGGACCATTTGTTGTTTCTAATATTTTTCCTTATGGTGCAGTTGAAATTACAAGTTTAGAAACCAACAAAGTACTCAAGGTCAATGGGCATCGCTTGAAACCTTTCTATGAAAGTTGGATGGCGGGAACTCACCGCTTCGTGAAGTTAGGCTGAACCACTCTATGAAGAATGAACATGCAACATGTCGAGCCAATGACATAAAACAAAAGCGCTTACTGGGAGGCAACCCATCACCAAAAAAAAAAAAATCAGATTTGCTTTCTTTTTTCCCTTATCTTTTATTTTTCGCAGTTTACTTTATTTTTGTCATTCTCCTATATTCCTTTTCTTTTATTTCAACATTGAGGACAATGTTGTGTTTTAAGTGTGGGGGTATTGGGAGAATTTGGTTTTCTTATTTTCGTTTTCTTTTGGTTTTCTTATTTTCGTTTTCTTTGTTATCCTTAAAAAAAAAATTATGTTTGATCTTTAGAACTCCTATTGATTTTTGAGAATACGAGTATTATGTATGAGAATTAGTTGAGATAGATGAAGATATAAATCAAATGAATGAGTGTGCATGCCAATTTTAAGATTTAATTGTTTTAGGGATTGACTTTGAGAATATGTCATGTTGACTTTATAGTGTTATACCAATGCAAGCTTTTGAGCCTTCAACATTATATATTTTTTTTTATTGTGCATTCTTTTAATGATATGTATCTCTAGAACTTGCTTCATATCTTGTTGAGATTACATTCACATTACATGTGTACATGAAGATGATAAAGGCATTAGAAATTTTAACCACTTGAACCAAAAAGCCAACCTAAAGCATATTATCCTTAGTGAGCCTCTTTTGAGCTTGTTTATCTTTTCTTTGCTTTATCCATGTATAAGCCTTAAACTTTTTATATGTTTTCCTTTTCCCCTGGCCAAGGATTAGTAGAGCATATACTTGTGATATCTCATGGAATTATAGTTGGAAATTATGTGAAAAGAAAGAAGAAGTGATGCTTGATGAAAAGATGGGCAAAGTTGCAAAAGGTGAAAAAAAAAAAAAAAAAAAAGAAAAAAAAAGTGTTCCTTTATATTTTTAAGATTTTATGTTGAAAGAGCTTGAAATCAAAAGAAGTTAAGCATTAGTGATTAAAGATGAAAAATTTATGTGTTTTTATAGAATATTTTGTTTGAAGTATCATTTTTCAAAATGCTCTACTTTCTTTGGTTTGAACCTTTCCTTTTACTTTCTTTTACCTCACCTTAACCCTAGCCCCATTACAAACGGAAACTAAGACCTTTTGATTCATGCATTGCTTGTAATATGTTAGTAATGGAGATGAGATTGAAGAGCAAGCTTATGATAGAACATATTCATTGATTGAATTTGAGAGATTTAAACACATAAGCCCTAAACACGTGAGTGTTGGAGTGTATATCAATGAGAGGACCTATCACCTTGACATGGCATAGATTTCATTTAAATCCTAACAATTAATTGAGTTTTGAAGTTTGCATGTAAATGAATTCATAAAAATTTATACTCTTTATCTTTCTAGATTGTATTCTTGTTTATAATGCATATATTCTTGTACATTGATAGGAGATTAAGAGATTGATCATAGTTATTTTCAATTTAATTTTATCTATCCTTTCTCGAGGACGAGCAAGAGCTAAGTGTGGGGGTATTTGATGTAACCATATTATTCGATAGTTTCACCCACATTTAACTAGTGTTTAGCCTATGTTATATATATAAAATGCCTTGATATTCTTTATTTTATGTTTTGAAGGCACCTTTAGATGAAAGATGCAAAAGGAGTAAATTGAAGATAATTGGCAGATTTGATGTTCAGTCGATGTTTTGTGTAGAGCGTGAGTTCTAAAAGTCAAAACAAAGTGATTCCAGTGGAATTAGAAAGATAACATCCATACCTTTCTGGAAATCCAAGTGAAGAAAAATAAAATGACAAAGAGCATGGAAATCACATCCTTCAAAGTCAAAACTCGCATTCTGCCAGTGTTGACCTTTGTCCATTCAAAATTCAATATCCGGAGCTGTAGATATCCAATTGATGCAAACGCAATTGTTTTGGATTCCTGACACAATGGTCTATAAACGCTCCCAATTTCAGCCAAAAACGATGTCATATGAGGGAGATATAATTTTTCAAAGATGACAGCTGAATTCTGCCAGCAATCAGGTTTCGTGAAGAAACGAATCCAAATTACATCCCGAAGCATCAAAACCGCCATCCAAGTTTTAATTTCAGCAATTTAGCTCCTTAAGTAAATCAATCCAGAAGGTCAAAGAAGGCAGCTACCAACCTCAAACCACCAACCACAAACCAGCTGCCAGCCACCAGCCACCAGCCACCTTCACACTACCACCATCTCTTGATGTTCACACTTGAAGTTTGATTTTTCTTACTTACAATTTGTGTATAAATAGGCAGCTAAGTTCATGATATTGAAAGAGCCAAGAGAGAGCCAAGAGCCAAGAGCCAAGAGAGAGGGAGAGAGAGTGCAGTAGAATCAAAGAAAGAAGGGTGGCAGCCATAAGAGAAGAAACACAAACTCTCCCCTCTATAAATCAGAAATCATGTATTCTTTCATCTTTAGAAGTAGTTGTTCAATAGTTATGCAAGGCTAAGCTCGTTTTCTTGGTTGCAAGGACACAAACACCTTCAGATTTCAAGAACTGTGAGATTTATTCTTCCATTTATTTTCAGTTTGTATTATGAATGACTATGTTTGTTTTCCTATGCATATTTTCTATGATTGTTTATCTTAATTGCTAGAGCGGACTCTAAGTTATTATTGTGAACAATCTATTGCTAAGTTTGATATCAAAACCGGAGTTGTGGTATATAAACTTGTGAAGCAACTAAGCTTGATAATTGTAGCGGAACTACGTTATTAAACTTAGGGAGAACATTCGATCAAAGCAACACAAGCCGACAACTTGGTTGTTAAGATTAATGAATTTATCTAGATCTTAAGGCTGCCATTGGATTAAATCATTAGTGCGGACACTGTGATTATTTGTTGGTTAGGGTTAGTTATACGGCGGATCCGTTAATTAACCAATGTTAAGAAAAGATAAAAATTCAGAATATAAGCTGAAGTTTCGTTTCAAGGATCGGTTCGATTTCGTAGGTGGATGTGTGCTTGCGACCAAGGTTTGTTTTCTTGATATATTTCAGTTTCAATTGATTTTGTTTGTTAGTGTAATTTCTACCATAGTTTAGATCATTGCAAATCAAACCCCCCCAATTCCATAACGTATAGCATAAAAATCTGAACTAAACCTTCCTCGTGGGATCGACCCCTTGCTTGCTCTATACTATCTTGTGTGTTTTAAGTTAGGGTAATTAATTTGTGCGACCGCGACATCGCAACAATAATAACAAGACATGCACTGTTGGGATTAATGCAAAAATGATTGTTGTGAGATCAATGCAAAAGAGAAAGAAGTCAATGGCCAAACTTTGCTTTATTGATTTAGGAGCCTACATCAAGCATAATATCTTTTCAGAGTCAGAATTCACAGGTCGAGCTAGGTCTTCTCCATCCATTCTAGCCAACTTCAGCGCTCCTCCTGAGAATGCCTTCTTTACTACGTAAGGACCCTCGTAATTCGGTGCCTATTTGCTTTGATCCCCTTCTTGAAACAACCGCGGTCTAACCTTCTTATCATATGCCTTGGCCATTCATTTCTGGTAAAGTTGGTGATGACATATTGCAGCCATCCTCTTTTCACCGATCGAGGTTCGGTTGCTCGTGCCTCACTTTGGCCCACTCGGCCTCTTCTAATCCGGAGTCCATCAACACTCTTAATGACGGGATTTCTACTTCCAAAGGCATCACTGCTTCCATACCGTATACCAAAGAATATGGGGTAGTCCCTGTTGAGGTTCTGACTGTAGTACGGTATGCGTGAAGAGCGAATGACAACATCTCATGCCAATCTCTATATGTGACTACCATTTTCTGAATAATCTTCTTGATGTTCTTGTTGGCGGCTTCTACTGCGTCATTCATCTTTGGTCGGTATGGTGAAGAATTTGAATCATTGATTTTCCATTTAGTACATAGCTCCGCTATCATTTTGCCATTGAAATTCTGTGCATTATCTGTCACTATCTTTTCCGGAGGACCATATCGACAAATCAAGTCCTTCTCTATAAACCTCTTCACTACGTTACGTGTTACGTGGGCATATGAACTAGCTTCCACCCATTTTGTGAAGTAGTCAATAGCTACAAGGATGAATCTATGACCATTGCTAGCTTTTGGGTTAACGGGACCGATCACGTCAATTCCCCACATTGCAAATGGCCAAGGGGATATTAGATTAAATAGAGGAGACTGGTGGCATATTGACCTTGTCACTTGTAAACTTGACATTTATGACATTTCTCGACATAGTCGATACGGTCTTTCTCTAGTGTCATCCAAAAATAACCAGCCCTTTGGATTTTCCTCGCTATCATATGCCCACTAGCATGGGTTGAGCAAATCCCCTCATGGACCTCCCGTAATGCCTTTCTAGCATCTCGCCTCATTCAAACACCTTAGCAGGGTTCCATCAAATGATCTTTTGTACAAAATCTCTCCATCTAAATAGAAGTCTATGCCAACCTTCTCAAGGTTTTCTTATCCGTTTTGGAAGCTCCCACCGGATATTCATGATTTTGCACAAGGTTCTTGATATCATAATACCAAGGCTGTCCGTCTATCTCTCCTTCAACTAAGCAACAAAGTGAGCTGGGTCATTTCTAATGTCAATGTGTACCGGTTGTACCTTGCACTTGAGATCAATGGTAGTCATAGCGACTAGCGTGGCCAAAGCATCCGCAAAATGGTTCCCCTCCCTTCCCCCCGATGGGTGAATCTAATTTCTTCAAATTCCTTTGCTAGCGTGGATAGGTATTCCTGGTACGACCTCAACTTTTCCTCCTTGGTCTGCCATTCCCCTTTAACCTGACAAATAATTGATTAGTACTTAAAAGTGCATTTTTATCAAGGTTTTATATCGTCATTTTGCACTTGAAGTATCAATAACTCCTTAACTAAAGCATGTTTTATAATAACATATCTAATAATATAAGATACCTTTAATTTATGGTAAATGTTCATCTTAAATGCAGGCCTATCACATAAATGAAAGAATTGATTGATGAGTTGAAGTACTGAAATTGAAAGGACAAAGAGATGGCCAAACTTAGAAAAGAGATCTTGGTGCAGTCCAAACTAGAACACTGTTTGGTAATCGGGTCATATCTGGAGCTGTAGATCTCGGATTTAGGTCTACCTTATATGGATGGAAAGCTAAGACATAGGCCTACAACTTTCATGAGGAGTCCAAGATTTAAGAAGGCCGTTTTCAAGTCCAAATTGTAGCAACAACGAAGAAGTCCGAATCTGTCCTGCAGCCCAGACACTGTTCAGTGTTCAGCCCATATCTCGAGTTCTAGAAGTCCAAATGATCTCATATTTTTACCCTGGAAAGATGAGACAATTGCCTAGAACTTTCATGATTGAAGTTTGTTCAAATTATGACGTCATCAATGACGTTTTTAGCAGACAAGAAGATAAGAATTGTCATCAAGTCAAGATGTGGCCACCCATTCATCAATTAGTCAACAAATCAATAGTTCCGAATTTTGGCCTATAAAAGGAGGCATTTGCCATGTATTTAGGTATCTTGGTGTTCAGATCAAGATCATGCTCTTGCTTTCTCTCTTTGTATTGCTTATGCTTTGCTTTCATTAATATCAAGTTTATGCCTTTCATTTCCTTTCCTTTACTTAGTTAACTTTTATCTTACTTATGTTCTTATCTTGTTTATTTATGTTTCTTTCTTTCATTATGTCTAGCTAAGTTAATTATGTCAAGGTGAAAAGGGTACACTAATGGTGTAAGAATAAGTATAATATAAACTTAACATGGACCTTAATGTTGGATACTAACATGCTTTATATTTGTTATCTTGTTCACTTTTAATACTTTGCTTGTTAAATGGTTAATCTAGATTTATGTTGTATAACACTTGGTACAACAAATACTTGGCACTTTCATAGCCCATACTGTATGGTATAACCGACACCCGAGCTATGAAAGGAACTTGATTTGTTGTTAACATAAGTTATAATCATGAATGCCCGACAACATTTACAAGTATTAGCATTATTCGAATAAGATAATTAATGTAATCATGTTAACAATTTATAATCTGATTGGAACCTCCTTTGTGTGTGGTTTCCAATTGAATAAAAAGAGTTTATACTATACTTGTTTGAAATACCATTAGTGGATCCTCTAACCTTGACATTTGTTGTTATCATTGTTTAATCCTTACGTTAATTTTCCATCTCAAAGCTCTCATCAACTTCTTCCTCTTCTTCTTCACTATTATTATTATTGTTGTTATTGTTGTTGTTGTATTATTGTTATCTATAATTTATACAATTAACCTCCCCGTGGTTCGACCCCGGTCTTACCGGGTTATTTATTACTTCGACACTCCTGCACTTGGGAGAAGACATTAATCTTTTGGTCGTGTCAAGTTTTTGGCGCCGTTGCCGGGGAAGGTAAATTCTTGTACAAATTATAGTATTTATTTTATTTTCTCTTTTACTTTTATTGTATTTAACTTTGCTTCTTTTGTGTTGTTTCTTTTTCTTTTGTTTTCTTCTTCTTTTTATTCTCTTTTTACACGTGCATGAGAGTGTGGTCACGTACATTAAGTGGTAGACTTTGTAGGGTATCCTCATCATTTTCAGAAAATATGGTGAAGAAGATAACCAATCGCTTCATAATGAGAATAATGAGAATATTCGGGTTAGAACTCTTAGAGACCACATGAATCCCACAAGAACAAGTGCACCCTCATGCATAGTTTTTCCACCGAGATGCATCTCATTTTAATTTTAAGACAGGCATTATTCAACTTTTACCATCTTTTCATGGCTTAGATTTAGAAAATCCATACTTGCATTTAAGGGAATTTGAGGAGGTTTGCAACACATATAATGACTCAAATTGTAGCATGAACACCATTAGATTGAAGCTTTTTCCTTTTTCATTAAAAGATAAAGCTAAAACATGGCTACAAAATTTGAGACCTGGATCCATTTGTGCTTGGGATGAAATGCAACAACAATTTTTAAAGAAGTTTTTTCCATCCCATAGAACAAACTCTTTCAAAAGACAAATCATTACTTTCTCTCAAAAACCAGGAGAAACATTTTATCAATGTTGGGATAGGTATCGAGACTTGCTTAATACTTGCCCCCATCATGGTTTTGAAACATGGAGATTAGTTTCACATTTTTATGAAGGATTAACTCCTAGAGATAGGCAAATGGTTGAATTGATGTGCAATGGAACTTTTGAGGATAAAGACCCTAATGAAGCGATGGAATACCTAGACTTGCTAGCTGAAAATGCGCAAAATTGGGACACTACACGGGAACTTATGAGGCACCAAGTAAAACCCAACCTCATACATCTAGTGGAGGTATGTACAACCTTAGGGAAGATCATGACCTCCAAGCCAAGTTTGCATCTTTAGCTAGAAAAGTTGAGGCACTAGAATTGAAAAAGAGTGGTCAATTAAAATCTGCTCAAGACATTGCATGTCAAATCGTGAAACCAACGAACATTCAACCAATGACTGTCCAACCTTGCCTTCTTTTAAAGAATGTCTCCATGAACAAGCCCATGCATTAAACAGTTTTCAAAGGCCCAACCATAACCCATATTCGCAAACATATAACTCGGTTGGAGAAATCATCCAAATTTCAATTGGAAGAGTGAGAACAATAATGCTCAAACTTCACAACCACCGTTTCAAGCACACCATAATTTCCAAAATTCTCATGGATATGCACCTCCTTATGCTCCACCTCCTAGAAGAAATCTTGAGGAAACATTGCATGCATTTATGGAAAAGCAAGAGGCAATTAACACTCAACTTGCTCAAAGCATGACAGATTTTAAAGATACTCTTGCAAAATTGACATCTCGCTCTTAGTTTCCAAGAGAAAGGTAAGTTTCCATCTCAACCACAACAAAATCCAAAGGGGCAATACAATGCGAATGCAAGTAGTTCGGGAAGCCAACACATGGATCATGTAAAATCAGTCATCACTCTTCGTAGTGGTAAGGTTATTGAAAAACCCATTCTTGAACCTTGTGAGAATGATGATGAGTCAATCTCTCGAGGGTAAGGAAGGGGTTGAATCTCGATCATTGCAAAGAAAAGACCGATTCCCCCAAAGCACTTCCATTTCCTCATGCCATGGCTAAACAAAGGAAAGTTAATCACAACTCGAAATCTTTGAAACTTTCAAACGGTAAGGATCAATATACCTTTGCTGGATGCTATCAAACAGTTCCTTCTTATGCTAAATTTTTGAAAGATCTCGTGCACCGTGAAGAGAAAACCGAATGTGAAAAAGAAAGCCTTTTTAGCCGAACAAGTAAGTGCTATTCTTCAAAACAATAATGCTTTGAAATATAAAGACCATGGTTGTCCTACAATTTCTTGCTTTATTGGAGAGCATAAAATTGAAAAAGCCTTACTTGATCTTGGAGCTAGTGTGAATTTACTTCCATATTCAGTTTTTCAAAGTCTCAATCTAGGTGAGTTAAAACCAACTTCTCGTAACTCTTTTACTTGCCGATAGATCGTAAAAGTGCCTAGAGGAATAGTTGAAGATGTGTTAGTACAAGTTGATAAATTCATTTATCCCGTGGATTTTATTGTCTTGGACACACAACCCGTTGAAGCATGTAATTCATTTCCTGTTATTTTAGGGCGTCCATTTCTTGCAACTTCTAATGCATTGATTAATTGTAGGAATGGATTGATGAAGCTATCTTTTGGAAACATGACATTGGAGATGAATATTTTCAACATTTGCAAGCAACCTGGAGATGATAATGATTTACGGGAAGTGGACTTTCGAAAAATTAGTTCATGATCAATTTCAAACCACTTCCAAGTAAAATTGAGATTGATGAATCCGACGATTTGCAAATGGTCTATTCTCGAGAAAAATCGAAGGCAAGTAATTGGAGACCACAAATTGAGGAATTGCCACCACGATCAATTAAGTCCATACCTTCAAGTGTTCAACCACCAAAACCCGATTTGAAGCCATTACCATTCCATCTCAAATACTCATTTTTGGGAGAAAATGAAACTTTTCCGTAATAATCTCTTCCACACTTAACGCACATCAAGAAGGTAAGTTATTGCAAACTCGAAAATGCACAAAAATGCCTTGGGATGGACTATAGCCGACATAAAAGGAATTAGTCCTTTGATTTGCACACACAGGATTTATTTGGAGGAAAATGCTAAACCCTCTAGAGAAATGCAACGAAGGCTTAATCCTAATATGAAAGAAGTAGTGAAAAATGAAGTCATTAAGCTTCTAGATAATGGAATCATTTATCCTATTTCTCGACAAAGAAATGGGTAAGTCCTACCCAAGTGGTACCCAAGAAGTCCGGAGTCACCGTGATACCAAATGAGAAAAATGAGTTAATTCCAACAAGGACTATTACTGGTTGGCGTATGTGCATTGATTATAGGAAACTTAATTCAATGACTAGAAAAGATCATTTTCCCTTACCTTTCATGGATCAAATCCTAGAAAGAGTTGCAGGTCATGAATTTTATTGTTTCCTAGATGGCTATTCAAGGTTATAACCAAATTGAAATTGCATTGGAAGATCAAGAGAAAACTACTTTCACATGTCCATTTGGCACTTTTGCATATCGAAGGATGCCTTTTGGATTATGTAATGCACCAGCCACGTTTCAAAGATGCATGCTTAGTATATTTAGTGATATGGTTGAACGTTTTCTTGAGATTTTTATGGATGATTTTTCTGTTTTTGGTGATTCATTTGATGATTGTTTGACTAACTTAGAAAAGGTTTTGAGCAGGTGTGAAGAGAAGAATCTTGTACTTGAATTGGGAAAAATGTCACTTTATGGTAACAAACGGCATTGTACTTGGTCACATTGTTTCATCAAAAGGAATTGAGGTTGACAAATCTAAAATCGAGTTAATTGCTAACTTGCCAACACCAAAATCCATTAAAGATGTTAGATCATTCTTAGGACATGCTGGTTTTTATAGAAGGTTCATCAAAGATTTTAGTGTAATATCTAAGCCCTTGAGCAACCTTCTAACAAAGGATAATATTTTTGAATGGATCGAACATTGTGAAGAAGCCTTTGTTCAACTTAAAAACTTGCTTACTTCTCGCTCCTATCATTCAACCTCCCGATTGGTCTTTACCTTTTGAAATAATGTGTGATGCTAGTGATTATGCCGTGGGTGCTATCTTGGGACAAAGAAAAGATAAGAAACCTTATGTGATTTACTATGCAAGTAAAACTTTAAATAGTGCTCAAATGAATTACACCACTACCGAAAAAGAATTACTTGCAGTAGTATTTGCATGTGAAAAATTCAGGTCTTATCTTGTTGGCTCACCTGTTGTTGTTTACAAGTGATCATGCAAAGATTGAAATATCTTCTTTCTAAGAAAGATTCTAAGGCTAGATTGGTTCGGTGGATTTTGTTACTTCAAGAATTTGATATCACAATCAAAGACAAGAAAGGCACCGAAAATGTTGTCGCAGATCACTTGTCAAGATTGACAACAGTAATCGAGATCCGACATCACACCAATCGATGACTACTTTCCCGACGAATCTTTATTTTCCGTCTCTACAATGCCTTGGTATGCTAATATTGTTAATTTTCTTGTTTCGTGACAATTGCCGACTCATTGGAGTACCCAAGACAAAAGAAAGTTCTTGAACGAAGTAAAGAACTTTTATTGGGATGACCCTTATTTATTCAAATATTGTCCCGATCAAATATTTCGAAGATGCATTCCCGACAATGAGGTAAGTAATGTCATTAAATTTTGTCATTCCGAGGCATGTGGGGGCCATTTCTCATCAAGAAAGACAACCGCAAAAATCTTACAATGCGGATTTTACTGGCCCACCATGTTTAAGGACTCACATGTGTTCTCGCAAGACTTGTGAAAATTGTCAAAAGTTGGGATCTATTTCAAAACGTCATATGATGCCTTTAAATCCTATTCTTGTCATTGAGATCTTTGACTCGTCGGGGTATAGATTTCATGGGTCCATTTCCTCCATCATTTGGTTTCGTGTACATATTAGTCGCAGTAGATTATGTTTCAAAATGGATAGAGGCAATTCCAAGTCGAAACAATGATCACAAAACAGTGATAAAATTCTTGAAAGAAAATATTTTGAGTCGATTTGGAATCCCTCGAGCCATGATAAGTGATGGTGGAACACATTTTCGCAACAAGCCATTTGAGACTTTAATGAAGAAATATGGAATCACACACAAAATTGCCACCCCTTATCACCCCCAGACTAGTGGACAAGTAGAGCTCGCTAATAGGGAGATCAAACAAATCTTGGAGAAAACAAGTGAACCCTAATAGGAAAGACTGGTCTTTAAGACTTAATGATGCACTTTGGGCTTATCGAACCGCTTATAAAACATCATTAGGTATGTCACCTTATAGACTAGTCTATGGAAAACCTTGTCACTTGCCTGTGGAACTTGAACATAAAGCTTATTGGGCTATTAAAGCTTTCAATTCAAACCTTGATGATGCTAGTCACCGCGTAAGTTACAAATAAATGAGCTTGAGGAAATAAGAAATGATGCATATGAAAATTCAAGAATTCATAAAGCAAGAATCAAAGAGTTTCATGACAAGAAAATATTGAGAAAAACATTCAATGTTGGTCAAAAAGTCTTGCTTTATAATTCTCGACTCCATTTATTTCCCGGAAAACTAAGATCAAGATGGAGTGGTCCTTTCATTGTGAAACATGTGTATCCATATGGGGCCTGTGATATCGAGAATCCAAAGAATGGCAATGTTTTCAAGGTAAATGGACATCGTTTGAAAGTCTACTTTGACAATTTTTCAGTTGAAAATGACTCTATTGAATTGAGTGATCCTGTATATAAAGATTGATTCGTTTTCTCACATTGTTTTGTGTTTTGTTTTGCTAGTTTCTCTCACCCCGGTCAAAAGGCGGATAACGGTACTCCGTGACTTAAGCTCGGTTCTTTCAGTTTCCCATAATAACTCGATATTTGTATATATTTGTGCAATACTTTGCTTTTTCTCCTTTTTTTGACTCTCTTCTCCAATTCTCATTTGAAAATGGACACCACTCTTGAAAAATTGAAAAAGTACTTTCCCGCTTCCGCCTCGAATGCGATTACAAAAATTTACCGTGCTAGGTGTGCAAGATTGAAGTTGTTAATGAATCATGGCATTCCCGAAGATATTCGCTGGCCGATTGAAGCAAAGGTCCGATTATCGTGTGAGTCCTCCAATTCTTTCATTTCACACATGCCTGGAACAGTAAAAGCACTTTTGCAAAGAAACGTCGTGCAAAACGATCGAAAGTCTCGTCACGAGATGTGCCGATGGACTTGTAATGCAACATGTCGTTCTTTAGGAATGGTATCTATAAACCGTGAAGATAAAATACAATTCATTAAGGATGGCCCGAGTAAGGGGTCTTTAGATAATCTTTTGTTGACCCTTGAGACGCATCCTAGTGGAGATGTGCATCGTGCAATTCATGATTTATGGCCCCATTTTCATAAAGAACATGATCGACTTAGTCTTGGGAATCGACTAAAAAAGACCTGTTTGCCGTTTTTAAGAAAACTGGATGGGAAGCCTATCCCCGACCCATAGAGGGCGTTTAAGCCGTTCTTGGACGTAAAACCAAGGGAAGATGTGAGCCACAATCACAACTACCCGTACATACACATGCTTTTTCAAAATAAATAATTCAATAAAGAGAGAGAGAGAGAAAGAGTGTGTGAGACTCCAGCTGGTCTACATATAGGGGTATGATTGCATCTTCAATTTCTCATCTATAAAATCTTCTCTTCCTTCCCCTCATTTCTACTCAACCCTTACATTAGACAGATATAGAAGTGTGTAGAAATGGCAGGTCCCTCAAGTTATCACATCAAAAATATTTGTGTTTTCGGTGGATCCAAGTCCGGGAAGGAAATAGCATTTTTAGAAGCAAGCAAATCATCTTGGTCGAGTCCTAGCCGAGAGAAAGATTCATTTAGTGTATGGGGGAGGTAGCCTTGGGTTAATGGGGGGTGTGTCAATAGCTGCATTTTTAGGAGGAAGTCAAGTTTTGGGGGTCGTCCCCGAAGCTTTAGCAAAAGGGGATTTCATTGGGAAAACAATTGGAGAGGAACTACAGGTCTCCACAATGTTTGATCGAATGAATACAATGTTTAACCATGCCGATGCCTTCATTGCCTTACCAGTGTGGTCTCTGGGCACATTGGAAGAGATCTTTCATATTTCCTCTTGGGCCCAACCGCACATTCACCATAAACCTATAGGTTTGCTCAATGTTAATGGTTTTTATGATAATTTGTTGTCTTTCCTTGATCAAGCCGTGGAACAGAATTTCTAACATCTTCGGCACGACAAATCATAATCTCTCGTCGCTACCATCGAACAATTGATCGACAAACTACAATCTTTCATCCCCGTAATTGATCCCTCCATGAGTCGCATAAATTGGTCAACTACGTAAAGCCGTAAAAAGCTTAGATTGGATTTGAGCCTTCGTTTGTGAATCCTTGTGTCTTTTGGTTTTATTTCTAGCATAGTATTTTGTTCTATTATTTCTTATATTTGTTTAAGTGTGTTTCGGGTTTGTCGTTGTTCGTTGTTTCGTGTGATGTCTTCTATACTCTATCTTCCTACCTTAGGACATTGAGGACAATGTCTCGTTGTGGTTGGGGGGAGAGGGTAGTAGTATTAAAAAAAAAAAAAAAAAAAACTAACCAACTAACTGTTTTTGTTTTAAAAACCATTTGGCAAAACCTGTTATCACTAGGATGGCAGAGTAAGGGGGAGTGACTCTTGAGACGCATCTTAGTAAACATTTTCCAATGGTTATTTGCAATATTCATAACAAGGCCTATTAGAATACTTCTTGAAATATTCAGGTTTACAAACTCTCGCATTGTTATCACTTGATTCTCGCTCATATACTTATTTAACAAGTATTCTTAAACCTTCATTTTCACACACACACTTTAACATATGATTGTGGGTTGCACATTGGATTATTACATTATTTGTGTTCTTTTGTTAAAGGTAACAACTAAGGGATAGGGATAGTCTATAATTTGCAAAAAAAAAAAAAAAAAAAAAAAAAAAAAAAAAAAAAAAAAAAATAATGATAATAAAAACGTAGATAAGTTTGATTTCGTAGCCTCCCTAACCTAAGCAATTAAGCCCGAAGGGGTGTTTTAACACCTAATACCCTAAAGTCAACTGACTTGGGAGCTATTGGCCCAAAGCTTGTTACATGGGTTAAGGAGAAAAGCTTAAGGGAATCAAACATTGCACTATCTACGTATCAGATTCGCAACCCGAGTTACTAAGCTCGTAGGGGTGTCTCAACACCTAATGCCCTAAGATCAACTGGTCTGGGAGTCATTAGCCGAAAGCTCGTTACATGGGTTAAAGATGCATTGTGTTTTAAGTTATATGTATATATATTAAAAAAAAAAAAAAAAAAAAAAAAAAGAGATAATAATCCCAACCCAAGGAAGTTAACCTTAAACATTAGAACCAAATATTGTTTTCTTCCAATAAAAGCCCCATCATCTATGTTTTTGTACATTGAGCACATAACAAGGAAGGTTTATTAATATCTTGTTTAAGAGGTATTGAGCAGATATATAAAATTTAATGAGAGTTTGTTTATCTGGATAGATTAATGGAAGTTGAATGATGAATGCCTTGCTTTGTGAAAGTTGCAAATTGTTTTTCTATTTTAACGCTTTGATTACTAGGGACTAGTAATAAGCTGGTTGGGGGGTGTGATTAGTACTTAAAAGTGCATTTTTATCAAGGTTTTATATCGTCATTTTGCACTTGAAGTATCAATAACTCCTTAACTAAAGCATGTTTTATAATAACATATCTAATAATATAAGATACCTTTAATTTATGGTAAATGTTCATCTTAAATGCAGGCCTATCACATAAATGAAAGAATTGATTGATGAGTTGAAGTACTGAAATTGAAAGGACAAAGAGATGGCCAAACTTAGAAAAGAGATCTTGGTGCAGTCCAAACTAGAACACTGTTTGGTAATCGGGTCATATCTGGAGCTGTAGATCTCGGATTTAGGTCTACCTTATATGGATGGAAAGCTAAGACATAGGCCTACAACGTTCATGAGGAGTCCAAGATTTAAGAAGGCCGTTTTCAAGTCCAAATTGTAGCAACAACGAAGAAGTCCGAATCTGTCCTGCAGCCCAGACACTGTTCAGTTGTTCAGCCCATATCTCGAGTTCTAGAAGTCCAAATGATCTCAAAGTTTTACCCTGGAAAGATGAGACAATTGCCTAGAACTTTCATGATTGAAGTTTGTTCAAATTATGACGTCATCAATGACGTTTTTAGCAGACAAGAAGATAAGAATTGTCATCAAGTCAAGATGTGGCCACCCATTCATCAATTAGTCAACAAATCAATAGTTCCGAATTTTGGCCTATAAAAGGAGGCATTTGCCATGTATTTAGGTATCTTGGTGTTCAGATCAAGATCATGCTCTTGCTTTCTCTCTTTGTATTGCTTATGCTTTGCTTTCATTAATATCAAGTTTATGCCTTTCATTTCCTTTCCTTTACTTAGTTAACTTTTATCTTACTTATGTTCTTATCTTGTTTATTTATGTTTCTTTCTTTCATTATGTCTAGCTAAGTTAATTATGTCAAGGTGAAAAGGGTACACTAATGGTGTAAGAATAAGTATAATATAAACTTAACATGGACCTTAATGTTGGATACTAACATGCTTTATATTTGTTATCTTGTTCACTTTTAATACTTTGCTTGTTAAATGGTTAATCTAGATTTATGTTGTATAACACTTGGTACAACAAATACTTGGCACTTTCATAGCCCATACCGTATGGTATAACCGACACCCGAGCTATGAAAGGAACTTGATTTGTTGTTAACATAAGTTATAATCATGAATGCCCGACAACATTTACAAGTATTAGCATTATTCGAATAAGATAATTAATGTAATCATGTTAACAATTTATAATCTGATTGGAACCTCCTTTGTGTGTGGTTTCCAATTGAATAAAAAGAGTTTATACTATACTTGTTTGAAATACCATTAGTGGATCCTCTAACCTTGACATTTGTTGTTATCATTGTTTAATCCTTACGTTAATTTTCCATCTCAAAGCTCTCATCAACTTCTTCCTCTTCTTCTTCACTATTATTATTATTGTTGTTATTGTTGTTGTTGTATTATTGTTATCTATAATTTATACAATTAACCTCCCTGTGGTTCGACCCCGGTCTTACCGGGTTATTTATTACTTCGACACTCCTGCACTTGGGAGAAGACATTAATCTTTTGGTCGTGTCAATAATCAACATTGAATCTCCATATATATCTAACTTCTTTATCTTCAACTCTAATGCCGCTTCTAAACCGAGGATACAAGCTTCATACTCAGCTGTATTGTTGGTGCACTCGAAATGCAGTTTAACCAAAACTGGATACCGTTTCTTATCAGGAGAGATTATTACCACACCAGCCCCGTTACCATATACATTTACTGCACCGTCAAAAAACATCGTCCACCAATCTGTCTTCTCTTCTTCTTTCTCTATTGACAATATATCTTCATCGGGGAAGTCAAAATCCAAAGGTTCGTAATCTTCAACAAAGCATTATCGGCCGGATGGTCCGCGATTGCACTTCCTTTTACGGCTTTCCTTGTCATATATACTATGTCATATTCTCGCTAATAAAACTTGCCACCTTGCAATTCGACTTGAGAGAAAGGGCTTGTTACAAATATACCTCGGAGGATCCACTTTTGAAATCAACCAAGTGGTATAGTATAACATATAATGTCGCAACCTCTTTGCCGCCCACACCAACGCACAACAAAGCCTTTCTATCTCCGTGTATCTTGACTCACATTCGGTGAATTTCTTACTTAAGTAATAAATAGCTCTTTCCTTCCTTCCGGTTTCATCATGCCGACCCAATACACATCCCATGGTCGCTTGCCATCGTTAGATATAATACTAGAGGTTCCTGATACCGGAGGAACCAATAAAGGTGGATTTTGTAAATAATGCTTGATTTTATTGAATGCCTCCTCACACTCCTCATTCCAGGTTCCAGGATTCTTTTTCCTTAGTAGTCGGAATATAGGTTCACACGTCGTTGTTAGCTGAGCTATAAACCGAGTAATGTAGTTTAACCTTCCCAAGAATCCTCTTACTTCTTTCTCTGTCTTAGGGGATGACATAGCTTGGATGGCCCTTACTTTATCTGGATCCACCTCTATACCTCTATCACTTACCACAAATCCTAACAGCTTGCCCGATTTAACTCCGAATGAACATTTTGCAGGATTAAGCCTTAGTTCATATTTCCTCAACCTCTCAAATAACTTCCTCAAAACTTCAACATGATCCTCTCCCCTTTTAGACTTAGCAATCATGTCGTGGAACAAAGTCACCATTGCTCTTTGATAGGTTGCTTTTGCATTCTTCAATCCAAATGGCATGACCTTGTAGCAGAACGTCCCCCAAGGTGTGACAAAAGTTGTTTTCGCCTTATCCTCCGGAGCCATTTTTATCTGGTTGTATCCTGAAAAACCATCCATAAAGGAATATGTGGAACTCCGGGCAGCGTTGTCCACTAAAACATCTATGTGTGGTAGCGAAAAATCATCCTTGGGACTAGCCTTATTCAAATTCCGAAAATCCACGCACACTCTAATCTTCCCTTCCTTCTTAGGCACCACAACAATGTTAGATACCCATTGTGGATATCTAACTACTTCTAGGAAGCCAAGCATCCCATTGCTTCTCGAGTTCTCGCTTGACCTTGATCCGACATCCGGGTGGGCCCTCCTCGCTTCTCGCTTGATCGGCTTACAACCTTCTTCCAATGGTATCTTGTGTACTACAATATTTGTATCCAAACCAGGCATATCTTCATAGGACCAAGCAAAGACATCGAATATTCTTGTAACGAGGTGGTCATTTTTATCCTTTGTTCGAAGTAATTAAGGTACCTATTTTCAACTTTTTCTTAAGCCGATCACGCCCACATTGATGGTTTCGAGTTCCTCGGCGATAGGCTTCCAAGTCTATTCCCGTTGTTCTACTAGCCTGGTGAATTCACCGATATTGCTTTCATCCCACTCTTCTTCTTCCATAGCTATCACATGCTCGTTCAAGTTTGGCCATTTATTCTTGATGCTAAATGTATGTGATGTTTGGGAGATCCGCTTTCAGGATTCCCGAAAGCGGGAAGTGTTTGGTGTAAATGCATAAAAAAAAAGGCAATTTGTGAAAAGTGCATGATCTCATAATTTATTTAAAGAAAAGGTGGGCTCTATGACAAACATAAAATCTAGCTGACATCATGAGCCTTGATTGTCAACTAGAGGAAATAAAAACAAACATAAGCAATGACAAAAGCATGTTAAGGCAAACAAAATTGGTTTACATTTTGAAAACCACTGGAGCTTCTTGGGTCACCCAGTTCTGAAACTTCCCGTCTTGAGCCAACTTGCGCACAAAGGTCTTGGCGGAGACTTCTTCTATGGTGTAGACCGTCAATTGTGGGAGTGCTTCATCTCCCTTTCTTGCTACTGTCTTCATGTCATCTCCTTCCACCTTGTTTTCCCCCAAGGTATTTATGCTCATGTTTGACAGCTCTTGATCAAGGCTTTCGGCTTCTTTATCATGTTGCATTATGTATGCAGCTTTTGGGAATGACACGCTAAGGGGAGGGATTTCTAGCTTTTCTTCCTCTAGCTCTCTTCCTTTAATTCTAGCCATCCTTCTTGCCCTTTTCCGACCAAGCAGCCCACCGATAATCCTCTTGGCTAGGTTGATACCCTAACCCAAATTTTTGAGCAAAGACTGTTCATCCTTGCCGGATTAACCCCTTCGGTATCCCGATAATAAGGTTATACTGAAATGGGATCCCGCGGTCCAAGAAGCATAGACTTGCCATCCTTGCTGTTTCTGAGATCTTTGGCCTTCTTAGCACTGTGTTCTCCGGCACCCAATCTATGTTCACAATCTCAAAGGCATGGATATTGTTACCCTTGCAATCATCCGCTTCGATAAAAGGCACAGCCACATTCTTTATCATGGATATTGTCTCCTCGGCCTTGACAGTTACCAACATCCCATTCATGATATACTTCAGGCATTGGTGTAATGACGAAGTTATCGCCCCGCCGCATGAATCCAAGGTCTTCCTAACAACATACTATAGGAAGGGTGGATATCCATAACCTGAAGTGTTACTAGGAACATTTGTGGTCCCACATATAGCTCCATTTCTAAAGTCCCAATTATTAGCCTAGGTGAGCCATCATACGCTCTGGCCATCATAGTACTCTGCTTTATATGGGATTCATCGATCGGCATTTCTTTCAGAATGTGCTTTGGCAACACGTTAAGGGCCGAGCCATTATCAATGAGTACTTTTCCTATGAGGCAGTCCTTGCACCTAATCGTAATGTATAAGGGCTTGTTATGTCCGGTACCTTCAAGCATCAAGCTCATCACCGTGAAGTACGGGTAATTAGTTGCATGGATCCTTCCCACTAGATGCTCCATAGTTTTATGTTCAATGTCTTGGGGTACATATGCCTCATTCAATACCTTTTGCAAGGCGTTTCGATGCGGCTCAGAGCTGAGTATCAAGGACATAAGGGAGATCCTAGCTGGAGTCTTCTTTAGTTGATCTACTATGCAATATTCGCTATGCTTGATCAACTTCGTGAATTCATTCGACTCCTCTTCCGTTACCGGCTTATTAACTTCTAGTGCTTTGTCCAGATCTACCACTTCTTTGCCCTTTGCCTTCCTCAACTCCTCGGGCGTAAAGCAATGACCACTCCTGGTCAAACCACTTATCTCAGTCTGGAGCAAAAGAAGAGGAGCTCAAACGTTAGAGGCATAACCATAATTATAAGGCATGGCATTGTGATTCCCTTTTGTGTAGGATGGTTTAACCAAGATTAGCCTTGGGGGCCCATTAGCTGTTTGTTGGACCCCGTATACCTCCCGTCATCTCATCTTGACCTTCCATCATACTCACCTCACCCCGCTCTCCATGGGTTCAATTCTCAATTGCCCCATTTTTAACATTTTTGCAATCTTTTCGCAAAACTCGATGCAATCCTCAATATGGTGTCCATCTCTTCCATGGAACTCACAATAACCACCTCCCTCCGAATGACTTTCCACATTTGCCTCTAGAAATCCTGATCGTACTAACATGTCGTACATCTTTTCCATAGACACCTTCAACACCTTGCATTGATTTCCAACTTCTATCATGCCTATTCCACTACTACTTGAGGCATGTTTAGGCAACGGGTTTGAATTAACATTGGGCTTGTCTTCAAAGGATACCCATCCTATCTTAATAAGCTCCAACAATCTTTTCTTGAAAGCGTAACAGGTTTCAATCCCATGCCCGGATTACCCGCGTGGTACTCACAAGTCGACTCAGGCTTGTACCAAATTGGGAATGGTGGTTGTAATGGTAGTGTAGGGATAAGAGCTATGTGGCCAATGCTCAACAGTTTGGCGTACATGTCCTTCAAAGGCATGGGTAGTGGTGACAGTTGTTTTGAAGGGTATCTTGTATAGGGTATTTGGTAGTGATTTTGGTTGTTTGACTGGTTATTTGTTCGATTAGGAAAAAAAGGTTGGTTAAAGTTCAAGTGTGAGAATTGAGAGGTAGGTACTTGTGGATTATGGGAATCTACTTTCTTGCCCCTATACCCGCCTTCCAGATTGTTAACATCTCCTTCTCTCTTTCTTCCAATAAAACCCTTCTTTTCCACCGGCATCGCTATTCGCCTGACTTTAATCCCTTGTTCTATTCTTTCAGCTATGCGTACCGCATCATAGAAATGTTGAGAGGAACTACCCATTAGGTGCTTATAATAAGGTGCCTTGAAGGTATTAGCAAACAAGCTCACCATCTCCGTTTCTATCAAAGGGGGTTGGACATGCATTGCCTCATCCCTCCATCTTTGCGCATAAGCCCTTACTAACTCCTGGCTCCTTTTCTCCATTGACATTAAACTTGTTCGATCAGGAGCGATCTCCATGTTAAACTTGTACTGCTTAAGGAAAGCCTCCACCAAGTCCCTCCAGCTCCTGATCCTGACACTATCTAACCTCATGTACCAGCTTAAAGCGGATCCTGCTAGGCTATCTTGAAAGAAATAGATTAGCAATTTATCATCACGGATTACTTCCGCCATTTTGTTGCAGTAGGATCGAAGGTGAGTGTTTGGGCATTCCAAACCAGTGTACTTAATGAACTCTGGTATCCTGAAATCTTTTGGTACCACGATGTTTGGTACCAGACATACTTCAGCTGCTCGCATAGGGTCAAACCAGTCATTACCCTCAACTGCCCTTAATCTTTCTTCCAAGGCAAACAACTTGTCCTGGTCCATCAGATTGGGAGACCTATTATCCGGGGTTCCTTCCGCTGTTAAGTCAACAGTGACTGGAGTATGAGTTGGCTGGATGGGGGGGATAGGCACAAAATGTTGTTCACTGGCCGAGTTTGCCCCCTGGTTTTGAGATGTTTGAGGAATGTGAATCGCCGGGCGCTCCTTCAGCCGTCGTGCCGATGTTCCCTCCCCATTCTTAGCTCTTAAAAGCCGCTCGAGTAAGTCGGTTAGCCGAGAAACTTCATTTTTTACGGACTCCAACTCGGTCTCGATAATGTGACTCTAAGTGAGCTCTTTCTTCGTTCTCCATTCTCGCTCTAAACCGGGTGTTGTGGACTTTGGATGTGGGACCTATGTTTCACGATCCGGAATGCATATGATAAATTAAAAACAAATGCGTGATGAAAATATGATGCTCATGCAATGTATATTTTAGAGCCGACTCATGACTTTCGTAATCCTTTAGGCAAGATTTCTGAGTTGACTCGATTAATGTAAAGGAGGGTTTGCAAAGTTCTTTATCATAGTAGCTTACCAAAACACATTTAGAAAGAAAGACAGGTCATGGCCTTCTTATAAATAGAAGAAGCTCATACATTGATAACAGAACAGGGCGTTATACATTGCTACCCTTAAAAGGCATTTCCTCTATTAGCTAAGTCCCCAATAAAACAGGTGATGGCCGCCATATATTATCGATACTTTGAAGCATCATTTCCAACCTGGGTAGCTTGTTGTTGCAACCTTTCGCATAACGGGCCGCTTGCTCGACTTGCTTCGTTATATGCCTTATCTTATCATGGAACACGGTGTTATCTCGCAATTATCACTTCATTGCCGGCTCCTAAGGCTTCAGTACTTCTTTCCAATACTCAAACCATATCCTCCGACCGGGCCAACTTATCCCTTACCTTCTCAGTTCTTCCTTTTCGATATCCAAATTTCTCGGCTATTTTGGAGTTAATTTGAACTGTAAAGCTGTCCATGTAGTCTTGACATTCTTGACGCTCTTGCTTAGCCTTACTGAGCTCCTCTTCCATCTCGAAGTAATGGCTTCTCATCTCTTTTAACTCTTCTTCTCGTATCTTGATCTCCGATTGTAAAGCCATCATCCTTTCTTTTGAAGACTCGGCTCTTTTCTGGTAATCTCTCATATCAGACTCTGCAGCCTTTCTTGAACTTCTCTCTTCCTCCAGCTTGCATCATATATTGAGCTCTGATCCTTCTTTCCTCTTCTATGTCGAGATGGGCTAGCTGATTTTTCTCTTTTTCAACTTCTACTTTCTTTGAAAGAATGCTCCTTCCCTTTTTCAAGGAATCCATCATCTCTTTATCGACACTCATCTTGCCTTTGGTAGATCTCTTAACCTTAGCCAACTTTTTTTGTGTGAGCCCATTCTTGCTAGACAGCTCATCATACTCAGTTATTCGATTCCTTAACTCACCTGAACTGCTTTTGCTATTTCTTCAGCTACCTCGGCCCTTTTCTCGCCATTCTTTTAAGGATGTTAATTGCTTATCCTGTTTTTCCAACTGGCTGGTTCAAGAAAACCCTCATCGTGTTTTCTTCTTCTAATTGATTTTCTAACAGTTGTTGCTTTGCCCTTTGCTCTTTCGAGATCAATTCTACATTGTTCTAGCCGCTTTCTCAGCCTCTTCCTCAATATCGCTTCTTTTCCTTTTTGGCTGCTCCATCGCCGATTCTGGATGTTCTTGTGTTGAGAAACCCTTCGCTTCGGAAAGCTCTTCATTCCTCCAAACCGCATAGTTCCGTCGAATGATGTTTCAAATGTGCTCCCTTCTTGCCTTTTTACCATCAGGGGTCTTTCCCAATCTTGTCGGATAAGTTCCATCTCCTCGAGGAAAGGTTGGTGTTTGAATAAACCGACGAAATTAGCTAAACCCAGAGTTGGTGCATACCGCATTCCACCCAACCTGTCTTGTTACTAGGGCGGGCGCAGAATCGATGTACCCGGTTATACGTCGCACATCAAAAAAAATCCGCGGCATCGGCTTGGCGATTTTTCGTTTGTTTTTTTTATTTGTTCGTTGGGAGTCGCCACCTAGTAATTTATTGAAGGCTACTAGGAAACCCGGGTACCGGGTCTTATCGAGATTTACGGGTAAGGAACTGGTTGTGGTTAGGGAAGGTATTAGCACCCCTAACACACCCTACCCGAGGTAAGTCGCTTCGTGGACTTGATGTGTTAAAGAAGTTTTAAAAATTCTGTTCTTTCATCAAATTTTAGAAATACGACTTACATGTAAGTTCATAATTCTTTATCCGTGAAGAAATCAAAATATTAAATTCTTCTTTATTCTTGCAATTTTATCATAGAAAAATAAAAACATTCATTAATAAAATTCAAATCACACATTCACTTTAACTATACTTTTCTTTTTTTCTTTTCTTTTCCTTCTTTTTTTTGTACATTCACAATACAAATTAAAAAATTTTAACACTAAACAAAAATTACATTACATAATTTAAAAATTACAAAATGGTCCTCAAACAATCCAAAATTACAGAGATACCCTTCTGCACCACCTAAACATTGGCAACGAGTCCTTCCCACGCGCCACCGTCACTGGCGGCGCGTGGGTTCACACGCCGGGAAAGCAGCCGGCCGAAACTGGCTTCTTCTCCTCTTCTCTTCTGCAACGCCGGTGACCTGCAAAACAACAAAGAAACACAACACAGGCAGTTGATTTTAGTTTTTTATTTCAGATTTATTCTTCTCGGGTCTTTTAGATCTGCTCCGGGTCAGCTGCTATGGTTCATCTTCCTCTCTTCTCGCCGGCGTACCGGGCAAGAAGGGAGCGCTGGAGGTTGTCGACCGGTGGTGAAGGAGATCGGCTGCTGCTGCTGGTGGCCGGTCTGGGGGGGAAAAAGGAATGGCAGCCGGCCTCTGATTTTGGCGGCGAGAAATGAGCGGCCGAGAGAGGGGAAGGTTCCAGCGGCGGCTGGGTGTGAAAAATCAAAGTTGAGGAGTGGCCGGTTCTGCTTCTTTGGGGCAGGAGCTGGCGGTTGTGTCCTCCTTGGTTTGGCTGGTGTAGAGGGAGGAGCTGGAGAGGGACGGCGTCTGTAGAGGGAGGCTGTGGGTTTAACACTCCAATCTGTGAAGGACGGCGATGGGTCTGTTGGTTAGGATGTGAGAGAGGGGCCTGGTTTGTGTGGCTGTTGGGTCTACTGGTTGAAGAGTGAAGATCGGGGAAAGAGAGGAGGTGAGGCTTGTGTGCAGCTGCTGTTTGGCTTGGAGAAGAAGCCGAAAATTCAAAAGCCCCCTTTAGCTAGGGGTTTCTCTGGTTTTGGTCCCAAGAGAGAGGAAGGGCGGCCAGCAGCTGTGTATTTGTGTGGGGTTCTCCCCTTTTGCAGGGAAGATGGAGAGCGGCTTTAAAATGGCCGGCCTCAGGGGAGAAAAGCAGAGGAAGAGGGGGACTTTTGTTCTTGGGTTCTCTTTTGGCCAAGGGAAGGGAGGGGATGGCTGGCGGCTTAGAGAAGATTGTGCCCACGCTGGGGGAACTTGAGCTGCTGGTTTTCTTTGGGCAGAGGGCAAGGGAGAGCAGCTGGTGGAACCAGCCGAGAGAGAGGGGAAAAAAATCAGAGCTGGGGGCTGCGGCGGCCCCCTTGGAGAAGATAGGTTTAGGTCATTTTTAGGGTTTTTTTTCTTTTTTTGTGGTGTCTCCTGCAAATTACAAAATACCCCCCTCCTCTTTGTTTGAGTTGTGGACCAGTATTTATAGGTAAAATGTTGCATGGATCTCAAAATTGGTCCCTCAACTTTCTTTCTTTTTTTGTAAATTTGATTTTTCTTAATTTTTTTGTATTTTTTTGAAAACGAGCAATATCAACGTCGACTCAATGAAGAAAATCAATGATTTTAAAAATAACGCGTTAAAAGTTGAACGCGTTCCAAATGTCTTTGAAAATTTAAATTCTTTTGAGACGATGCTAAAAATGCTAAAAACGATGCAAATGTATTAAAAATGTATTTTTTTGGATTTTCAATGTTTTTCGCTATTTTTGGATTTTTCTGAAAATTTATCAAAACATGGGTCAAAAATTGGGTAGCAACAGATGCCCCCTCTTTACAATGCTTACGAAGCAAAACTCCTCAATGTTTCGCATAGTAAGCTTTGTAAAGAAAAACTCTAAATGTTTCTTCTTCTTTTTTTTCTCTTCTTTCTTTCTTTCTTTCTTTCGTTAACTTGAGATCCCATCTGGCGATCTCCTTTTTCAAAACCAAAGAATGTGTGTAGCTCGGTCAACACGGAAATCCCATCCGGCGATTCCCTTTAACCAAAGCTACATGAGATCCCAACCGGCGACCTCATTAAACCAAAACAAAGAATAAGTGTGTAACTCGGTCAACCCGAAATCCCATCCGGCGATTTCCTTTAACCAAAGCTACATGAGATCCCATCTCGGCGATCTCATTAAATCAAGACTAAAAAATGTGTAAAAAGTGGTCTCATTGTAATGGGTGACCTACCCAGGTGGAAAGAATGTGAAAAACAGTCTCATTATGATGGGTGACCTACCCAAATGGAAAGAAGGGAAGAGTGGTCTCATTCTTATGGGTGACCTACCCAGGGAAGAATGGCCTCATTATAATGGGTGACCTACCCAAGTAAAAAAAGATGGAGAATGGTCTCATTCTAATGGGTGACCTACCCGTAAAAAAATGATGGTCTCATTATGATGGGTGACCTACCCAAATGGAAAAGGAAAGAGTGGTCTCATTCTTATGGGTGACCTACCCAGGGGGAAGAATGGCCTCATTATTATGGGTGACCTACCCAAGTAAAAAAAATGGAGAATGGTCTCATTCTAATGGGTGACCTACCCAGAAAAAATGGTCTCATTGTGATGGGTGACCTACCCAAGTGGAAAAGAGGAAGAGTGGTCTCATTCTTATGGGTGACCTACCCAGGGGGAAGAATGGCCTCATTATAATGGGTGACCTACCCAAGTAAAAAAAGATGGAGAATGGTCTCATTCTAATGGGTGACCTACCCAGAAAAAAAAATGATGGTCTCATTATGATGGGTGACCTACCCAAGTGGAAAGAATGTGAAAAACGGTCTCATTATGATGGGTGACCTACCCAAAATGGAAAGAATGCGAAGTGTGGTCTCATTATAATGGGTGACCTACCCAGATGGAAGATAGAAAAAATATGGAGTGGTCTCATTGTTATGGGTGACCTACCCAGGTGGAAGATAGAAAAAATGTGAAGTGGTCGCGTTATGATGGGTGACCTACCCAGGTGGAAGATAGAAAAAAAATGTGAAGTGGTCGCGTTATAATGGGTGACCTACCCAAGTGGAAGATAGAAAAATGTGAAGTGGTCATGTTATAATGGGTGACTTACCCAGGTGGAAGATGGTGGTCTCATTGTGATGGGTGACCTACCCAGAAAAAATGATGTTTTTTTTTTTTTAAAAAAAAAAAAAATGGTCTCATTGTTACGGGTGACCTACCCAAAGATAGAATGTGACTTACCCGGCAAAAGACTTGGTTGGAGCAGTCCTGGACAGACAAGGCTGAGAAACTTGGCACCTTCTCGTTGCGGGTTGACTTGAAGACTCCTTGATGACGGGGTTAATCTCCTCGTTTCTTTGGGATTCTCCTCCTGGCGGGGTTCATCTCATTCTCTTCTCGTTCCATGATCTAAACCGATTCTTTCATCATCAACTCAATGATTCTTTCTTTGTCCACAACCTTGCTGGACTTCATTGAGGATCTTTCTCGTAACAAATCACAAGTATGTGCAATACTTTGAGGTTAGATGACATGCATGCATCCTTACCTGATGTGAAATATAGGTCCCCCCTTGATGATCCATCGTCATAGGGTGCCTTTGTTTGCTAACCAAAGCCTTCTTTGCTCTTACCATGTACATCGGCTCATTCGTGTGCTAGCCTTCCACTCAAATGTAAGTGTAGTGCCCATCTCGGGCTGTCTACGACGACATCGCTCTTGTGGTTTATCAAGCTTGACTCTGCCCCCAAGTGTGGTGTTGCTTGATTCATCATGAAGGATTTTCTCTCCTGGATTCTTCTGAAAATTATCTTCTGATTGGTTGTGTGCATCATGCCAACAACCATCAAGATGGTCAACCAGTCATGAACTTGCCTCCAATTGAAACAATACTCTTCAAGTATATGTTATCACCAGCCTTCTTGGAACTCGTCAGGTCATCCAGACATGGATCTCATACCTTGCAGTAAAAGGCTCATCGTTGTAAGCTCAATGTTCTTCTCCATGGATTCCTCTTAGCTTGTCAAATCAGATCATGAAAAGAAATGCAGTGGCATCATCAATGATGTTCATTTTATCACCTATATTCATGCGATGAAGTGCGCATTTGAGCTTCAGAATAAATTTTTCTGAAAGAAAAGAGTGATTGATGAGACAGTGAAGGAATCAGAATAAGCCTCTTTTCACAAACAATAATAGATGTCCACAACTTGCAATGCTTCGTACAATTATATTTATCGGTGTTTACTTCAAAATGAAAGTGTCGTCATCATCATCATAAAAAACAAAGATCTCCTCCTCTAAACCAAAATCATCCTTTAATCTTATGCACTCCTCCTTATCTAAGAAAACAAGGTACTATCAGTTAATGGCGATGAAGATGAATTTAATAATCAATTTGAAGAAAACCCATTGAAGGATTTAATTGAAATTGGTGGATAAAACCCATAACAAGTTTCAAAATCTTGTAACTTAGTTAATTAGGTTTGTGATCTAGAAAATATTGTGACATGGATGATTATGAACTGAATTTCTTGACAATTTTATCATGATATCATGAGAATTTTATTAACTTGTATTTTCTAAATGCCATGAATAAATGACTTCAAAGTGAATATATATATATATATATATATATGGTATCATATAATTTGAAAATGAATATTATGTGCCGTCATGAGATTTTGATTTGGATTCAAAAATTATTTTTGTAGAGATAGAAGTGCTTTTATACTAAAAAAATTTGTTTTCATTACCAAACTGCTTTTTACCTATCATATATATTATTTTTGAACTCGTATTCTTAGTTTTTGTTTAATTTTTAGCCTTTAAATCTGTTAAATTAATGTGATTACATGAGATAATTTTTATATAGTTTAATTTTAAATTCAGATTAAATAAAGATTCAAGTTAAGAATGTTTAAATTTGACTAGATGGAGTAAGTTTAATAACAATACTAAAAAATTCCTCATTTCTTGAACATTTTATTTTATGTTGAAGAATTATATTTTTTCCCTCAAATTTGCTTTACTTGATCAAGCAATTTAGGTGATTCAAATTTGTTTTACACATTATCTTTACTTAAAATATTAAAAACAATTACAATTAACTAGTCAAAACTAAGTGTAAGGAAAGTTTTGGCCAGAAGAATTACAAGTCTATTAGTTTTGAAAAATTAAAAATAATAAAAAAATAATTTTGAAACTGGAGAATTTTTTCCCCACTCATCCCTTGAGCACTTTTGTTGTGGCATTGAGATTAAAAATTGAAGATCACGTGCAATTTCATTGTCTTTGTTTATCAAATTATTACGAGGGTCATCATTGAGATTAAAAATCCATACACGTTAGAAGTCATCATTGAGATTACTGATAATAAGCCAATCATGGATCAAGTCCATGAAATTCAAATGCTGATATCAAAACTTAGTGATTTGGATATCAAAGTTCCTGATTCACTTCAAGTGAGGGCTGTTTTATCAAAACTTCCTCCATCCTGGAATGAATATAGGAAGAAGATGTTGCATTCTACAGACAATTATACCTTTGAACAGTTTCAAACACACTTGCAAATTAAGGTTCAATCTCGTATGCGTGAATTGCAAGCAACAAATTCTAAAGTGAATTTGGTTACTGAAACTGGTTTGACAATGACTCAAAACAATCTGAAAGTGCAAAAGAAAGGAAACAAATTCAAGAAGAAACAAAATGCTAATAAGAAGCTTAGAATTTGTTTCCATTGTGAAAATAAAGGGCACTATATAAAAGAGTGCAGATTCAAGAATTTCAACAAGAAAGGTGGTTCTTTCAAAGTGAATATGGCTGAAAAAGACGAAGTTAATGAGTTAGTTGTCATGGTTTCAAACATTCAAATTAGAATAATTACTGAATTAAATATGGCAACTAATGTTGTAAAGACTTCAGATTGGTGGCTAGATTCTGGTGCAACAGTTCATGTTTGCAACAACAAAGCATGGTTCAAGACTTATGAAGAATTGAAAAAACTTGAAGAGGTCTTGATGGGCAACCATAATTCTGCTAAAGTTTTGGGAAAATGAACTATTGAGTTGTACTTTACTTCTGGACAAAAATTATCTTTACTCAATGTGTTTTGTTGCTACCCAATTTTTGACCCATATTTTGATAAATTTTCAGAAAAAAATAGCAAAAAAAACAAAGAAAACCCCAAAAAATGTATTTTTGATATATTTGCATCGTTTTTAGCATTTTCAACGCTATCTCAAAAGAATTTAAATTTTCAAAGGTATTTTGAACGCGTTCAACTTTTAACGCGTTAATTTTACAATCACTGATTTTTCTTGTTGACTCGACATTGATATTGCTCGTTTTCAAAAATACAAAAAATAAGAAAAATCAAAATTTACAAAAAAAAAAAGAAAAGAAAAGAAAAGGAAAAGTTGAGGGACCAATTTGAAAACCTAGCAACACTTCTCCTATAAATACCAAGCTACAGTGGAAAAGAAAAGGGGGGAGAAAAATTGACACGGGGCGAGAGCATTTTCAGGCGGAGAAAATTTGAGAGGAAAAAGGGCAGCCAAAAAAAGAAACCCTAAACCTAAATTGTTTCTCCGAAGCCGCCACTCTCCCTTCCTTATTGATCCACTACAAGCCTTCACCTCCCTCTTCAGCCGGCCACACAGACACGGCCACAAGAGGCCGCTTACCCTTTTGCTAAAAAATCCCGCGCCTCTCCTCTCTCTGTCTTCTCCCGAAACCAGCCAAAGCTAGGCCCTTCCTTGGCCAAAAGAGCACTAGAGGAGAGCTGCCGCCTCCCTCCCCTTGTCCATTTCAACATCCAGAACACAGCCAACGTCCCTTTCGATCTCCTCCCCTAGCGGCGACCGAACAGCCTCCGGCGACAAAGCAACAACTAAGCAGCGCCACAGACGCCTCCGCCTGAACCAGCCACCCGAAGACCCCACTTCCATGGACCTTCCCTCCTCACCAGATCCTCTGTCTTTCTCCCATAGAACCCAGACCGATCTTCCCCGATCTCATCATCCCATTCAATCGGTCGGCAACAGACTTAGCTCTCGCCGGCCGGCCTTCCACCGCGCGGAGACACCGCAACATCGCCCGCAGACCGGACGAAACCCAACGGCCAGCAGCCTTATGATCACACGACCGGCTGCCTGAAACGGAGAATAAGGGGAAACGAAAAGAACAGATGTATGGGAAGCAGATCTAAAAAAAACCCGAGAAGGAAAGGGGACAAAGCTTGTTGTTGCATTTTGTTCTTTTTGTAGGTGGCGGTGACCCTCACCAACGACGTAGGAGGGCAGAGAAGAAGAAGACGTTCCCGATCCACCGGTTTGGCAGCCTTCATCGGCGGCACCACTATTCCCGAAGCTTTTGTAATTTTCAAATGTTGCTGTGTATATTTAGATAACTAGTATTTGATATATTTTGAATTTTTGATATTTTGTAATATGTAAAAGTGAGTGAGTTGAGCATAGTAAAAAGTAATGGTAGTGTGTTTGTGTGTTTATTTATTTTATTTATGTTATTGAATCATAAAAATTAAAAAGACAAAAGGAATTAAATGTTTAATTTGAATATGGCTAAATATTTCAAGGATAAATAAAATCATGTTATATTTTCCATGAAAATGTAAGAAAATGTTTCCACATATATTCTGGGATTTAATAACTGATTTATAAAAACGTTAGAATTTAATTAATATTTCAAATTTTCAAATCACATCAAACCGCAAAGCAGCTTACCTCAGGTAGGGTGCGCTAGGGGTGCTAATACCTTTCCTAGCCACAACCAGTCCCTTACCTTCGAATCTCTGACAATGATCAGTTCCGAGTTTCCTAGTAACCCTCAATGAAATACTAGGTGGCGACTCCCAAAGAACCAATCAAGCAAAAGAACAAAAATCATTGAATTGCCGCGCGGGGGACGGCGACATGTTTCATGTTCCTGAAATTAGGAAAAACCTTGTATCTGCTAATCTCTTGAGCAAGAAAGGGTTCAAGATTGTTTTGGAGTCTGATAAAGTTATTGTAACTAAGAGTGGGATGTTTGTGGGAAAGGGTTATTCTTGTGATGCCATGTTTAAGTTCAGTATTAATGAAATCAATGTTATTTCTGCTTATATGGTTGAATCTACTTCTCTTCTTTGGCATGCAAGATTAGGACATATAAATTATAGATATTTGAAATATATGTGTAAGCATGGTTATATTTCATATCAACACAATAATAAAAACAAATGTGAAGTATGTATTCAAGCAAAGATGACAAAGAAGCCTTTTCCTAAAGTAGAAAGGAATTCTCAGTTACTTGAGTTGGTCCATTGTGATATATGTGAAATAAATGGTATGTTAACAAGGGGTGGGAAAAGATATTTCATAACTTTCATTGATGATTATTCTCGTTTTACCTATGTTTACTTGTTAAGAACTAAAGATGAAGCCTTTGGAAAATTTAAGGAATTCAAGAAAATGGTAGAAAATAAAAAGGAAAGGCAAATTAAAGTTCTTAGAAGTGAGAATACTTTTCTTAGGAGTTTTCTACATTTTGTGAGGAAAATGGAATAATCCATCAAATGACAGCACCATATACACCACAACATAATGGACTTACTGAAAGGAAAAGTAGGACCTTAGTGGATATGGTCAATGCCATGCTTTTGAATGCTAAATTACCAAATAATTTATGGGGTGAAGCCTTACTTACTGCATGTCACATTCATAATAGAGTACAATCTAAAAAATCAAATGTTTCTTCTTATGAAGCATGGAACGGTAGAAAACCAAATCTGAATTATTTTAAAATGTGGGGGTGTGTAGCTTTTAATAAAAGTTCTGATCCTTAATGAACAAAATTAGGACCTAGAGGTCTTAAGAGTGTTTTTGTTGGTTATGCACAAATTCGAAGGCTTTTGGATTTAGAAACTAATGTGATTGTTGAATCTATACATGTTGAATTTATCAAATATAAATTCATAAGTGATTCAAATGTGCAAGAACCAAATCTAAAAGTAATGACTCCTAGCTCAACGTTAAGTGAAAAACGTAAAAACTCAGAAGTAATAGGTTCTAGTGAACCTAGATGAAGTCAAAGAGTTAGAAAGGAAAAATACATAGATACAGATTTTATTTCTACTGATTCAATTGTATTTTTAGTGGAAGGTGATAGAAATACAATATTAAAAAAGACACCTATGATCCTAAATATAGAAGATGATCCAAAGACATTTGGTCAAGCTATGTTTTCTAGGGATGTTGCTTTTTGGAAAGAAGCAGTAAATGATGAAATGGATTCAATATTGTCTAACAATACTTGGATCCTAGTAGATTTACCTCCAGGTTCTAAGCCAATAGGATGTAAGTGGGTGTTTAAAAGAAAATACAATACCGATGGTTCTATACAAACCTTCAAGGCAAGATTGGTTGCCAAAGGTTTTACTCAAAAGGAGGGTGTTGATTATTTTGACACTTGTTCTCCAGTGGTAAGAATTACATCAATTAGAGTTTTATTTGCATTAGCATCAATTTATAAATTGTATGTTCATCAAATGGATGTAAAGACGGCTTTTCTAAATGGAGATTTAAAGGAAGAAGTGTATATGAAGCAACCTCGAGGGTTTTATACTTCCCTGGAAATGAAGAAAAAGTCTGTAAATTGGTAAAGTCCTTATATGGTTTAAAACAAGCTCCAAAACAATGGCATGAAAAGTTTGACAAAGCAATTTTGTTGAATGGTTTTCATCACAATGGTGCTGATAAGTGTATGTATTCCAAATTTACAAAAGATTTTGGTGTGATTATTTGCCTCTATGTAGATGACATGTTAATATTTAGCACCAATATTATTGGAATAGTTGAAACCAAAAAGTATCTCACTTCTATCTTTAAAATGAAAGATCTTGGTGAAGTAGATACAATTTTAGGTATCAAAATTAAGAAACATAGTAATGGCTATGCACTTAATCAGTCACATTATATTGAGAAAATGCTCGATAAGTTTAAGCATCTCAATATAAAGGAGGCTAATACCCCATTTGACTCTAGCATGAAGTTAAGTGATTATTATGATAAAGCGATAGCACAACTAGAATATGCTAGTGCCATTGGAAGTCTTATGTATGCTATGCATTGTACAAGACCAGATATAGCTTTTGCTATATGCAAGTTATCAAGATATACAAGCAAGCCGAATAGAGATCATTGGAAGGCTATTGCAAGAGTCTTTGGTTACCTAAAAAGTACGATCAATTTAGGCTTGTTTTATTCTGATTTTCCAGTTGTAATGGAAGGATATAGTGATGCAAGTTGGATGACTAGTTCAAGTGATAATAAGTCCACATCAGGATGGATTTTCTCACTTGGAGGAGGTGCAATATCTTGGGCATCTAAGAAACAAACATGCATCTCTCATTCTACCATGGAATCGAATTTATTGCTATAGCTGCTGCAAGTAAAGAAGTAGAATGGCTAAGAAATATGTTGTTTGATATTAAGTTGTGGCCACAACCTATGTCAGCTATTTCTTTATCTTTGCGATAGTGAAGCAACTATGTCTCGAGCTTGTAGTAACATTTACAATGGTAAGTCAAGACATATAATCATTCGACATGGATATATTCGAGAGTTGATTACAAATGGTGTAATCACCATTGTCTATGTGAAGTCTGTGAATAATTTAGCGGATCCGCTCACAAAAGGACTATCTAGAGACATGGTACGAAAAACAACTAATGGAATGGGGTTGAAACCCGTTATTAAAGATACCAAGTAATAGGAACCCAACTTCGGATTAGCAAAAAGCTTATATCTTAGTTTAATGGGTAATAACAAGTTACTGTTTTGTATCTGTTGGACAACGATAATTAATTTGAGTCCCTATTCGATAGTATTAGGTGTGTTCTATTACGAAAAGTAGGATGAGCGTGGTCTCTTAATGGAATTTAAAGTTCGTGTCTAATGTAATAGAGACATGTATAATTCCACCTATATGAATATAAAAGTGGTGCCGCTTTTGACAAGAGTTAGGGTTTTCTCTTGTAAATATTCAAGAAAAAAAATTATGATTTTAGCACATGGCCATAATAGTGCTAAAAAGGTTGTAAACCTCTTTAAGAGTTTGGATAGTATTATGTGTGTAGTATCTTTTATTCTACAACAAAAGTTTTGGTTTAATCTGCGGACACCAATAACTTTAGTAGGATTCAACTTCTAACACTAATTGAAGGTTTAAATTGCAAAATACCTTCTTGTAAGCATAATTCTATCAAGTGAAAAGACCTTCATTACAAACTAGTGGGGGATTGTTGGTGTAGTTTGTAAATGAATAAAGAAAAGATGTTTATCCCACATTGGAAAGAAACACTCCCTCCTAATGTTTCTAAGTGTGGGTTTTCTATTGTGTAGTAAATTAAGCTATGGTGGACAAACTCTCCTATTTGGCTTCCTAATGTTATTAAATGGATATTTATAATATCAAAAGATAGCATTTGGAACTTTGAACTTGGAACTTAATATGAACAATCATATTATTTCATCAACAATCATATTGTTTGATGAACAACCATAGTGTTTCATCAACAATTATATTTTTTGATGAACAATCATATTGTTTCATCGTTATGTTTCAAGTCTATAAAAGCATGTTACTATACAGAAAAGAAATAACAACAAAAAAAACATATTCTTTTCTTGGTCTTATCTTCTCATTCTTTTAGAGGTTTAGAGGGCTTAGTTGTATCTTGGAGGTGTTGTCTCTATGTGGGACAAATAAACACCTTAGAGATAGTGTTTTCACGCCTCTAAGCCAACTCCATATTTGTTTCCATCCTAAATTTTCCTAACAGGTTTTGCTTCATGTTAGAATTAACATTTTTCTTACTTGAATAAAAGCAGATGGTTGTGCATTTATCACATCGTGTGAACAATAAGATCATCATTTATCAACCCAGGTTGTGTGTGCTTGATTAGAAAGGATTTATAAACGCATGTAATATAGGCCATGACTTTGGGCTATGAAAAAAATAGATGCTTTTGAGGCTCAACATATATTTGAGGGTTTTAAATATTTAGGATCACTTTTCTTCTACCTCTTTTCTCTCGTAAAGTCTTTTCATGGACTTTGTTCGGATATACTCTATTTTTTAATGAAGAGTCTTGCTTCAGGAATTTTACCTCAATCTAAGAGCTTCATCAAACCATCATATTCTTTTTCTCTTCCTTTCTTTTACCTCTTCATTTTCTTCTTTTTTTTATTATTACTTTTGCTTCCTCTTTCTTGTCCTTCCCCTTTTTATGATAATGCCCTCTAGTTTTGGGTTCTAATTTTCTAATTTTTATAGTTCCAAGTATACATTTCGATAGTTTGCTCATATTTTCTTTTTACTCTAAATGTGGAGTGTGATTCTAGTTAAGATTTTTACAAAGAAAAACTTATGTAAACTCTCTAGATCTTAATTACATAGCAAACCTTTATTTATTAATTACTAAAACACAACTCAATATATACAAAGTGGAATTCTATTCATGTCTAATCCTACATGAAGAAGACCACCAAGACACAACTCAATATATACAAAATGGAAGTCTAATCCTAGCTACATGAAGAAGACCACCATATCTTCTATTATCTTTCATTTTTTTTTCGTCTATCAATATATATAATATTTCTGATATACTATCACCAAGATGTGAGAGGAGGGATGCTTTGTTCATTTCTAAAGAAATTAGCCGGATCAACTTTGGTCTTCACATGCACCAACCGGTCAAAGTTGTTCTTGAAATATTTGGTACCCCAAATTCTTGCTTGTTTGTAACTTGTGTTGCCTAGGCTGTTCATTCCCAGATCAAGATCTCTATAATTGATATATGCTTGTCGTGGATTTTTTGTAACATAAGGAGTCATATAGCTGTAAAGTTTTCTGATCCAGCTTGTATACTTTTGAGATCTCTCACTGTCTTGATCGCCCCAGAAGACTCCATAATGAATTTGGAATAGATTTCCAGCTCTATGTGGAAATGGAATGCTGGTCTCGGAAATTTCGTCCATTTTGCCCCCATAGGCTGTGAATTGCAATTGAGCTACTTCGGCATCCAGTTGGTTAAGCCTTTCCCATATTCCTTCCAAAGCGATTTCAGGTAAAGGCTCTTTCACATAGTCTGTTTTTGCCTTGAAAGATACTGTGTATCCTGGACTCCTATCAAGCAAAACATCCAAGGATGTATTGCGTGGAAATTGCGCGAAGTAGACAGTAGACTCGATCCAACTCATCTCGATGCAGTCTTCTTTAACCAAACCGAGCTGGGGAAAGCTCTGTTGCATCATTGATAGGAGTCTATCGACTCCACCAAGAAACAAGGAAGTGTATACAGCGAGTATTGTTGTCTTTCCTTCCTGAGAAGTGTTAACTCTCGAAAGGAAAATTCTGGAAAATAGATCTTCGTCAAACTTTCCTATTGCAGACTGCCACTGATGAACGAGTTTTGTTGCATTTTGTTCCAAAGTTCTAGTGACATTGAACACTGTCACAGTTGGTGGAACTGTGACCAATTCCAGTTTCCACTCAACAACAACTCCAAAGGTGTTGCCTCCACCTCCTCGAATGGCCCAAAACAGATCTTCTCCCATCGATGCTCGGTCAAGGATTCTACCTTTAACATCGATTAATTTGGCATCAATAATGTGGTCTGCAGCAAGGCCATATTTACGCATCATCATCCCATGTCCTCCTCCACTGATGTGCCCACCGGATCCCACAGTTGGGCAAACACCTGCTGGGAAGGCAAGAGTTCTACTTTTCTCAGCGATTCTGTAGTAAACTTCTCCTAGTGTAGCACCAGCTTGAACCCATGCAATTTTGTTTCCTACATCAACTGTAACTGTTCGCATATTGATCAGATCAATAACCACGAAGGGTAGAACAGAAACATAAGAGAGGCCCTCATAGTCATGGCCACCACTTCGGACTCTAATTTGTAGGCCATGTTTCTGGGAACAAGTAATGGCAGCTTGAATGTGGGCTACATTTAGAGCTGTAACAATAACTAGTGGTTTCGGGGTGGCACTTGTGTTGAACCTGCCGTTTCGTATAGAAAACTGCAAGACAGATGAATATGAGGAGTTGATTGGGGTGTAAATGACTTTAGAAATGGCGTTAGAGTTTTGATAATGAAGGCATTGAAGAAAATCCTCATGACGATCAGCTGAAGCTACCCATGAGAATGAAAACAGAAAGAGAAACAGGAATGGGAACATTGAAGAGCTTAGAGAGTTCATGATTCTTAATGTTTTGGGCATATAGAAAGATGCAAGAGAGTCCCTTATTTATATAGTTCTGAAGGGTGCTTGTTTATGAAGATTTTGTGCCGTATTAATCTAGAAGATGATGACAAGTTAACCATGATCTGGATTACAGCTGAGAACATCGAAAAAGGGAACGTGAAAATTTCCAAACAAGGATCGTAGCCAACTTGTTCACAAGACACGAAGTTGACAATTTATGGCAGCATTTCTTGGTGAGTGAGCTTTCTTCTTATTTTCTTGTTCTATTACATGGGCATTGACAATCCAGCCATTTAATTTTCAATATTTTGAATTTATTCAGACGATTGAAATAATAATCACATCAAAGGATTAATAGACTGAGTATTCTCGCTATCAATACCTTGAATCAACGATAAGCTAAACTTGTAACGTAATTACTCCTACAGATGATGACCCTATGGTCAAAATTGTACGGAATTTTGAATGTGTTCTCATTACAATAATCCTATAAACCACCGATGGGAGAAAATGATCCAACTGAAAATTTTCAAATTTAAAACGTGCAAGTTAAACCATAGGGCTAGACGATGTAGAACAATATCAAACCTTATTCCAATTTGGTTTCTTATCCTTGAAAACCAAATCATTCGTAACATTCCAAATCCCCCATAAAATGCCATAGGATAATATTCTAAAAGCTACACGCTGAAATTTGTCTTAAACCATTATACTCCGCTATAGCACAGCTTGATCGATCTATGCTTTTCGGCATACACCAACTAATATATGCTAGGATTTGTATTAATACTTTGAATGTCATCATGAAATTTTATAGTATATATACTAGAGATTAGTTCTAGATGATAGTTGAATTGTCTCCCACTCTAGAAAGAGGCACATCGTTCAGAAAACTAGGCACTTGTACTCAATGCTATAAATGAGAGGGAGCCTCAAGCCCACTTCTGTAGGGACAAAAGATTATAACAGAGATGAATTCCTTAATCCCTTCAATTTTGCCATTTTTGGCCATCATTCTGCTTTCTTTCTCATGGGCAACTTCAGCTCATACTCATGAAGATTTTCTTCAATGCCTTTCGGATTATAACGAAAACGCCAATTCCATTTCTAAGGTAATTTACACCCCAACAAACTCCTCATATCCGTCTGTCCTGCAGTTTTCTACGGAATTTTGAATGTTTTCTCATTACAATAATCCTATAAACCACCGATGGGATTTTCCTTCAAAATGATCCAACTGGTAATTTTCAAATTTAAAACGTGCAAGATAAACCCAGTTGAGATGAGTTAATAAATAAATTTCATTGCAACCGATTGCTATACTATTAATTATCGTTGAAAGGATTGGACTAGTGGATAATCTCTTTAAAATAACCAATTCAAACTAAAATTTTAAGCTATTTGATAAAGTCTTGATTTATATTATTATTTAACACACCCTCTTAAATAAAAGTCTTTCGGACTTGAAACTTGTAAAGACCCACACTGTTTTATACTTAATTTTTATTAAATAAATAGAAATGATGAGATTCAAACTTGTGACCGCTTGATCATTAAGGCTTTGATATCATGCTAAAGAACCAATTCAACCTAAAAACTTAAATTTTTAGATGAGTTTTTAAGATATAATTTATATTGTTTTCTAACAATTTCAGGTATAAGATACATATAATTTGGTCCAAGTTGAGTTTTACCTTAATTCTTGTAACGAAACGTATGAAAATCAGGATTCATTGAACACTGCTGCCTATAGAAGTATATCACGTCTCAAAGTCTAAGGCAAGCAACTTGATATATAGCTAGGTTGATAAAAAAATCAACAAAAACAAAATGTCATGAAGACAGCCAATGAGGTTTCTATCACGAGAATGTCACACTTGCATGATTTTTGTTGAAATTGCGGTTTTCAGCACGTGAAAAACTCTAAGTAATTTAATCAAACAAGGCTCAAATATATATTGAAAAAGTTGTAGCGAACAGGGAAATTTGTCTGAATACGTTGTTATAAAATATTTTAGGGTTTAATAGCATTATTATTACGTCCCTCAACATTAGTAATTCTGTTAATTTCAAGAATGGTCCAAATTTACGTTCCCCAACAACAAAATCGTAGATCCATCACCCAAAAATCGGAGAAAACTTTCAATCTTGAATTCTTCAACCATGTTTTATTTTTTATTAATATATAAAAAATTATTTCATCCGATTTGCAAATTCAGGATGTTAGGTTAATCAACAAATCTTGATATGAATCCATGTCTCCATGGTAAATACTAAAACGAATTTAAAATTAATTCCTCCAGGAGTGCACAGCACAGAGAAAAATGCAGGAATGAAATCATTTGTTACATGGGAAATTTTAGCGTAAAGCTATTTATGCGCTTTGTTATGATATCTTGTGGTTTATTTGGATTACCCATAACAAATTAGTTACTAGTTTTTGATGCTATTGATCCTGATTGGGATAAAGTTTCTGATTTAACTTTCCATCATTTAGCTCAATGGTTTTGAGTTAGATTTCAGAATTTTATTTATACAGGTATTGGATCTAGCTAGATGTTCAGATTGTGTGATGAGGTGATCTAATGCTTAAGATTAACATTTTTTTTTGTTGTTTCTTTGCTATTTTCAGTGTAAGTTTTTCTTTTAGTCAGTTTATTATTTTTTTAATGGCACTGACTAAATCTTATTAATATTCTCTTTCGATTACTAAAAAAAATACATGACATATTGATAATATTAATTTTGAAAAGTAAAGCCCTAATTTTTCAATCCATTAATATAGCATCAACAAACAATAAAATCCTATATATCTTTGAATATATGGCATAAAAAAATTAAAGAGTTGCTACACACCCACCAGTCAAATTAACTCAATTTATTTTTCCTCATCATCCACTTCTAATTCAACATAAAAGACATTAATTTATTTGATGTATGCAGCACAAGAATTTTATTGTAAGTCTATAACTAAATCCTAACACTCTAAATATTAATTAAACAAAATAATTGTTGCTGATATTTTTTAGATGATATTTTAGCCAAACCCTAATGAATAATAATAAACTGGTTACGATATTTATTTTGTGTTTTTTAAAATATGATAAAAATGATTAATTTATCTTTTTTTAGAAATATGCATGAAAAACTTTTAGAATTTAGTTGTATGCATGAAAACCAAACACATTTATGTTTTTGAAATGAAAGTTTATTTTTCAATTTTTAGATTTTTTTTATTTTTGTGTTTTTTTAAGCTTTGGATAAAACCAGATATTTTTAATATCGGGTCTGTATCTTACAGTGTAAGTCTATAGTCCGATATCATGCAAAATTATTAGAAAAACATGCGAGGGACCCATAAATACTTTTAAAATGCCCTTTGAAACATTTGATTTTTTTAAATATTTTAATAGTATTATATTATTTTTTTAATATTTTGGGGGCTGGGCTAAAATAAGTCTAGCTCGACTCGAAGGCCCAACATCTCTTTTTTTAATGTTAGGTCGGGCTTGGAGCCCAATCCCAATCCGATCGGGTTGGGCCGACAGAAGGCCCAACATCTCTCTTTTATTTTCTTTGGGTTGAACCCGGCCCAACCATCTGGGTTAGGCTGAAATAGATCTAACCCAGGCCCACATGGTCACTGGCCCACCCTAATGACCATGTTAATTATTTGGCCATTGCATGTATAATTATGCATGCAATGGACACTGAGGGGGTTTCAAGAAGAAAAAGAAGAATAAGGCTTGCTTGGGCGGAGGAGAAGAGCTGGTGGTGGTGTTCCTAGTGGTGTAGGGAAGTCCAGTGTGTAGCTAGTGGTGATGATGGTGGTGAAGGCACGACGAGGGGAGAGAGAGAAGGCTAACAGAGAGAGGATAAAAAAACTAGGGAAAATAGCTGATTCTTCCCCAATTTTGGCCTCTAATTTCTTATTTCTCAATGCTTGGAATCCAACCCTATTTATAAGGAGTGAAAGAGGGATATTTTATCTTTAGGACAAATCTTGGTCCTTGATTCAAATGGGAAAGATCCTAATCGTTGGCTCAAAGGTGCGATCATGGAATATGAAAATTGGTTGCTAAAGGCTTGTCGAGTTGACTACTTTGGGGTGGCGTTGCGATGATTGTAGGGGTAGTTGGCTGGTAAGACCTACTCTGGGGCTATGCTGATATTGGGCAAGAAGAGCAGAGGGTAGCAGAGATGGTGTGGGCAGCAGAGGTGGATTGAAGGAGGTCTTGTGTAGAAACTCATGGGTAAGGAGATGGCTATGAAGGTCAACATATGACAGTGGATCTATCTTGATCACAAGGCTAGTTACCAAGTCTTTAAACTCACCATGAAAGCCATGAAATACATAGAGGTTGAGGTCTTCAAGGGAGATAGGCCGGCCAACAACAGTCAATTCATCAAATAATAACTTTGCTTGCTACATGTACATAGCAATCGATGCATCACCTTGCCGAAGATCATGAAAGGACCCATGGAGTTGTATAATGCGAGAATTAGACGGAGAGGCAAGAGCTATCTCAAGAGTGTGCCAAACACAATGAGAGGTCTAACAATCTACCACAAGGTGTAGTACATCAATGGAAAGAGAAAAGAGTAACACACTCAAAATAAGTTGATCCTGTTGCTTCCAATGAAGAAAAGAGGGGTTAATTGTTGAAGAAGAATCGACAGAACTATCAGAAACATGAGAGGGAGGACACGGTACTTAACCATTAACAAAGTGGAAGACACCCTAACCAAGAAGATATGACTTCATCTGCATTCTCTAATAGAGATAATTGGTATTCGTAAGCTTCAACGAAACAACTTGCTAAGTGTTGGACAAAGCAACTATAGCTGGAGTTGATGTCCCTATGATATGTAGGGGGACAACTGAAACATGGGAAGAAGAACCATTTTTCTACTATGTAAGTGAAGGAGGCTACTGGTGTGGGAAAGCACCATCGACAACAACTTATGAGTGGCTGGCCGATTGGGCTGCACCACCGGTTTGGTGGAGGGAGAAGTTGACAGCAGCAGGGTCCATTAGGAAGAGAGAGAGAGGAGTTCTGATGTGTTGAGACTCTCATACCAAGTTGAGAAGAAGTAGGAGGCTTAATCTATTAGTTAGTCAACCTTTCATATTTATATGTGTAGGGCAATATATAATAGTAAAGTTAGAGATTATAAGACTAGTGTGGGAGCAGGAATTAAATAGCCGATGATTTTAAAAGGTGTATCAACCACATAAGTTCAGTAGTGGTTGAGGCTAAAGCATGATATTTAGCTTCTGATGTTGAACGAGACATGGTAGCTTGCTTTTTAGCTTCCCAGGATAACAAGTTATCGCTTATATAGATAGCAAATCCAGTCGTAGAATGGCGATCATCCCTGGAGCCTGCCCAATCCGCATCACAAAAACCATGAAGTGCAATGAGAGGAGGAGCTTTTACAAAATTAAGACCAATATTAAGAGTACCTTTAAGGTACCAAAATATACGCTTAACAACAATGAGATGAGTGTCTCAAGGATGTTGCATGAACTGACAAATGTTGTTGACTGCATATGAGATATTGGGGCGTGTCAAAATGAGATATTGTAGTGAACCAACAAGGCATCGATAATAGGTTGGATCAGATAGGAGAGCTCCCTCATTAACAGTCAATGACGTACCAGAGGCCATAGGAGTGGACACTAGTTTCGCACTGTCTAGACCAAAATTTTGAAGCAGAGAAAGTAGATAGCGAGTTTGAGTGATAGTGATTGTTGTTACTCATTTTTGGACCCCATGTTTGCTGGAAGATTGACAAAAGCAAATGAAAGAAATATTTTTTTCGAAAACTCTGTTTGAGCTGTTTTCTACTCTCTTTTTTTTATCCTTCCCCTTTCTTGCCAAAATCATCGGGTTTTCTTAGACTGATCAGAAGTCTTCATAATGCCAAATTCATTCCTTTTTTATAGGGTCTTTAAGGGTGAATAAATCCCTCAAAAGTGGAAATAAAAAAACCTGGTTCTGCTGCTGCCGCAATCTTTTTTTCCAACTTAGGCCCTGTTTCTGACTTGGTTTCGTGCAATATCTGACCATCCCAGCTATATTCTGTCACTCATGACATGTTGAAAAATGGACCTACACCTTTATTGGGTCCTAGAGCTCACTGTTCTTATGGCAGACTCTCGAACCGGGATGCTTGGCATTGTCGGTTTCCGAATTTAGATCGGGAGACCCTTTTTGACCAACCAGATTGCGGCCCGATTCTGTCCAGTAAAACGATTATATCTCACCTTGAATCCTTCGTGAAAGTTGTAGTCCTACACACATAGATGAATTTAGGCTTTCGAATCGCTTGATTTCGATATCAGGAGCTCGAGATATTCCTGTTTGAATATCTGACGTGAAATTAGAGAATTCTGCCGCGAACAGGATTTTGACCCAAGTTTTGCACTGAAATTTCTGCTGCCATCACGATTTTTCTGGTTCATTCTTAGGATACTCTCAGTCATATCGGGACACTCGACATTCGTCAGTTTTTGAATCGGATCAGGAGACCATTTTTACCGACCATTTTTGCGGCCCGATTCTGTCCAGTAAAACGATTATATCTCACCTTGAATCCTTCGTGAAAGTTGTAGTCCTACACGCATAGATGAATTTTGGCTTTTGAATCGCTGGATTTCGATATCGAAACTCAAGATATGCATGTTTGAATATCTAATGAGGAAGTGAAATTTCTGCCGCATGTTTTTGGCTACCTGCAAACATGATATTAATTATATATAAAAAGAGAGCAGAACCCAAAACAGTGTCGTTTTGAGACATTGTTCCTCCCATGTGCATGCCGCTGCCCGAGACCCTCAGGAGTGGGGAGCAAAACGCAGGGCGTGGGAGCAAGCGCGCAGGGCGTGCGACAAGCTGCAGGCGTGGGAGCAGCCGCAGCCGCCCGGCTTGGTGTTCCCTCGCTCCCCATGCGCATCTGCCGCCCCGCTCCCCCTTCACCTATATATACCGTTATTAGCGGCCTACGGGGCTGGGTTTTTTTTAGGGGGGAGAGGGAAGAGGAGTAGAGCAGTTGTGAACAGAAGACAGTAGGGAAGAAAGACAAGAGAGAACAAAGAAGAGAAAGAAAAAAAAGAAAAAAACCGAGAGAACTAGGAGGAGGCTGAGGGTAGGAGAACGGGAGGAGATTACCTTGAGTCTATCCTACCTTGCCGAACCGGGGCTTGCAAAGACTCTATGAGGTGTTTGAAAAGTTCCCAACGGCAAAAGAGAGGAAGGCTTGCTTTGGTTATCAGAGGTAATTAAAAAGGAAGAAGCTTGTCCACCAGTTGTATCTCATTCTTCTGCATTTAAACGTGCAGGACCCGCAGGTATGAGTCTTGACTTTCTTTTTTCTTTAACATATGTAAAGCTATTTGGTTGGTCTTCTTTCTTTTCAAAATTTGTTTTCTGCTTCTGTTTGGGACGTTCATTTTCCATCTCAACAACAAAGTTGTATGCTTGCCCACTGTTCCTCCCATGCCTTTGAGTTTAGCTTGTTATTTATGTTAGAGCTGCGTTTTTTCTGCTGTTTACTCATACGATGACTCATTTAGAAAGAAAAACGAGAGAAGGCCCTCTTCAATTGGGATGATGTTTCGGCTAGTTTTGGAGTGTGTTTTTCCTTCCTGTTTTCTTCGAAAGAGAGATAGCTGGCCATTGGATTTGTTGTTTCTGTTTTAGCGTCTCCGATATACATGATGAAAAGCATGCTCTTTCGTTTCTTTCATTCTTGGATAAAACAAACCATGGCAGTAGCAGAGATTAGAAAAAGGCTAGGTGTGAACAATGTTTTTCGTATTAGGTTTGGTTTTCAAATGTTCAGCTTCCATGTGTATATGACCTGCTCCTCTTTGTCGAAAATGATGGGTCATGCTTTGTGTTTAGACCGTGAGTTAAGAGACCGGTTTAGCTTCCCGGCTTCCGCCGCCCGAGAGACCGTAGGTTGTAAAGGTCTTCGTCACCCCTGCTTTCCTTTGGTTGGAGCGTCTCCGTGCAATTGGAACATTAAGTAGGAGTAGTTACGACTTATAGGTACATAAGAAGAGCGAAAAAAACGTGAGGGAGTGTCCTGTTAATTAAGGGGACTTTGTTTTTGCAGGTTCTGGTTTTCATGTTTTTTTTGTCCCTCTGTTTCTTGTAGAAAGGCATGGCTTCTGTTATAGCTTCTGTTATAGGTTTCAGTTCAGGACTTAATGTGTTTTGGTGCCTGCGGATTTGCTTTGTGTTTGCACTGTTCAAGTGAAATATAATTCACTTGAACAAAGAACGTGGTCTTTGCATGCAGTTTGGGGGTGCGTGCATGTGCACGAATCTGGAAAATTAATTAACATGTACTGTCCAGTAACCAGTCATGTGGTTTGGGCTGGGCTGAGTCCAGCCCTGTAGAAAGTAGGCCCATTTTATTTTTGGGCTGATTTCGGCCCATTTTCCTTTTGGGCCGGGTCTGGCCCATTTAAAAAGTTTTCTTCAAAGATGTATTCAAAAAATCTGTGATTTTCTGCAAGGTTGTATTTTTTGTACTATAAAGATACATGTCCGGTATGAAAATACCCGGTTTTCGTCGAGACATCAAAAAAATATAAAATAAAAAACTGTTTTGTTTGCCTGCATACGGCCAATACCCTAACATTGTTTTTATGTTTTTTTATATAAAAAAAATAAATATTTGAAGCTTTGAAAATGTGTTTTCGCATGGATTTCTTAAACACAACAAAAATCATTTTTCTCGCATTTCTGGATTTTGCAACATGTTTGTAAAACTCCAAAGGGTATTGGCCAATATTCCAAAAAATATAAAAATCTTATTTTGGGGGAATTCATCTATTATTCACCGCTAATGTTTGGATAAAGAAATCCTTAAAGGACGAATATCCAAAATATTATTGGGAATAATTTGTTATTATTCACTGTTAATATTTGGATAAAGAAACCTGGAGTGGTAAATATCCAAAATAATTTTCTAGGAATAATAAATCCGCACACATCCTTGAAAGAAGCCTTGATTATAATCGAGGATATTTCAATTATTTTTTTACTCCACGGTTTACGAGACAAAAATAGGTTTTTAAAGCACCCTAGATTTCGTTCATCGGGAGCAGACTTATCCTAGGAAAGCGATGGGATTAGAGAACATCAACACCATAACAGTTATAAGGCAAATCAAACATCAAGCGGCTTACCTTAGGTAGGGTGTACTAGGGGTGCTAAAACCTTCCCTTTACGCAACCGGTCCCTTGCCTTAGAATCTACGAAAGACCAGTTAGGTTTCCTAGTGACCATAATACTAGGTGGCGACTCCCTTTTCACAACATGGAAAGACCCCAACATCAAATCCTCGCTACGGAGGAATGTGTCGCCGCGACGTCGAGCTCTCGGGAGGGTGCGACAGTGATGGTCAACTCATCTTATGTGATTTGTAGTCCTAAAAAGAAATGAACATCTCTAAGATCATTCATGTGAAAAGCAATAGAGAGATGAGAAATAAAGCTCCTGATTTTTGAAGGAGAGCTCCCTGTTATAAGTATGTCATCGACATAAATTAAGAGCATAATTATATCTGAACCTTGATGGTGAGAAAACAAGGATTGATCATAGGGACATCGATGGAAACCCATGTGCTAAATATAAGTATTGAACTTCATGTATCACGCTATATATCAAGAACCATGAGTTCTGGTGGGATTGAGAAATGGTCTGGTTATGTGCAATATTGTGACCACGAGAACCATGAGTTCCATGAAAGTTTGTACTGGTTCTACCATGATTTGTGTAAAATGCAACGTTAGGAGGAGTCACCCGTGCTGCTTAAAGGCGAATTTCAAAATCACGTAGTTTGTTGATGACCCCTTTAAGAGGTGGAAAAATATCCTGAGCATTTAAGGCTGCTACTATAGGATCAAACTCATCGTCATCCATTGGTTTACCTGTACCTCGTAGAGACAAGGCTAGAGATTTGGCCTTGTGCAGATAATCTTCTAAAGAAAAACTGCCTTTGTTGAGCGACTGCATCTCGCCCTTCATCTGTTGAAGACGATCCCGAGTATAACTACCATAAAGAGTCTCCAAAACATGCCAAGCATCATGAGAGGATTCACTACTGATGACTTGGGACAGGGGACCGTCGGACAGGGAGCTATTGATCCACCCAAGGATCAATTGATCAGTGTGCAGCCAAATGGCTGCCGCTGGGTTGGTTCGAGACACACCATCTTCACCAATGATGGTTTGCGACGGGCGAGGAACCTGATTTTGCACATAACCGAGAAGACCATTGCCACACAGAATGGGAATGACTTGGGCTTTCCACAAAAGATAATTGGTGGAGGCTAGCTTAATAGAGATATTAGGTAAATGAGGAGAAGGAGGTGAGAATTCAAGAGAATGAGAATTTGACACAGGTGGGATCAAAGAAGTAGAAGACTCCATCGTTGGTGATACCTCTGGAATCTCTGATACCATGTATGAAAACTAACCTGCCTTTCTTTAGTATTGTATTCATCTTAAATAGAAATTACAAGTGTGAGTAACGATTATCTATATATAGCTAACATTATGGCTGTTTATTGTGCTATACATGGAAACATAATCACTGCCTATTATGCTGTACATGGAAAGTAATCACATATACAAAACATAGTAAAGAATTAAATACGAGAGGAAGTCATGGAGATAGGATCATGGTTGACCGATTGTATCTTTTCACTATATTTAATGCATTAATCAAAGGAAAATCTGACTACGTGAAGAAACCTATACCAGAAATCGCTTTGGAAGGTATTTGAGAAAGGATGAATCAATTAGAGGTTGAGATAGCTGAATTGCAATTCAGAGCATATGGAGGAAGAATGAATGAGGTATCAGAGTCTAGCCTTCCATTTCCTCATAGAGCTGGGAATTTATATCAAATTGAATACTTGGTGATTTGGTCTGATGAAAACAGTCAGACATCCGAACGATATATAAGTTGGATAAGAAGGTTACACAGTTACATGACTCCTTATGTTTCCAAAAACCCTAGAGAAGCATACGTGAATTATAGAGATCTTGACATTAGAATCAATAAACTTGCAGGCAATACAAGTTATAAACAAGCAAGCATTTGGGGTAGGAAATATTTTAAGAACAACTTTGATAGGTTGGTTCGCGTGAAGACTGCAGTTGATCCTGCTAATTTCTTTAGACATGAACAAAGCATTCCTTCTCTCTCTTCGTGGTGATATATAGGAGAGAATATCATTACAAACAGTATTATGATATATATTGAAGAACATATTAATTTCTTGTATTGATTTGTCATTGTACTGTAATATATATTGCACTCTCAGTGTAATGATGTTTTAGCATTTAGTTTAACAAATTAATTTGCCTTGTAATAATTTTCGTTCTTTCCCTCATGTAGTAAAAACAATCTAATCATTCTACCTACTTTTTTGCTAGATTGATTTTCATTCTACCTAGTTTTTCTACATATATTTTTGCATACTTTAGTACAAAATTCCGGGTCCCTATTAATTATTTTTCAATTTAATAATATAATGTGGAGGAAGATTATCTCTATTGAGTAACTTAATGAACCAAAAAAAAAAAAAAACACCGAACAATGTTAGGATTGATGTATAGATCAACGGTAAGCTCATTTGCACATAGTCGCTAGATTAGGTTAGGATCTTGACTCAAATATAGCAAATGTTACCATCGAGCATATAAATAATTCCTCATGAATGTCCAAAACCAACATGGATTGCCTATTTAAAATCTGACGAGAGGGGAACATAGTTTGAGTAGATGAAAAACTGAATTAAGAATACACAAGCTAATCTAAAAATACCTTAGAGTTAAAACAATTAAATATTTATTTAATAAACCTTATGATAGACCGTTTCTTGAATATTCCATATCTATCTATTTAAGACTAAAAAAATTTGCCAGAAGCCTTGCTCAAACCGGCACCACCAAGAATCAACACCAACCTTTGATTAAAAACTAACAAGCATTTTTCAAGGATTAGGTGGGGAGCTCAAGATGTGAAAGTTCTAATCAAGAAATTTATGACAAGCAAAGATTATGTTGAAAACTAACAAGTATTGTTATAGTACAAATGGTAATTAATTCCTATTTTTTAAAATTCAGTTGTTTGAAAGACTTGACATTCCTACTTGAACATTAGAGAATGGTGGGACTTGATTTAAAAATGAGGGAGGGCTACCATCTATATATTGTGTACTATAAAATTCATTAAAAATCTTGTTAAGCTAAAAAAATAAAAATAGATATTAAAAGATGAACGTTTAAAGTGATGGGCTAATATATAGTGCTTATTAAAAGCCAAGTAAAATAAAGAAAGCCAAACTTGAGGGCCTTATATATAGTCAAGGAGGCAAGCTCTTTCTTAATGAACTAATAAGATGACAAGCTATTGTTAAACTTTGTGTTATTAAACTCTCCTTTTCTAGTAGGTAAATAAGGTAACCTACAACCCGAGACTTGGTTTCCACCGGGTTTTTTGTCGAACTAGGTGGGTGTTAATCTAGTCAAACCTGATTAGTCTTGCTTATTGTTACTTATTTTTTGAACCCCAAATAAATAGAAAAGAGAAAAAAAAAGAGAAGAGAGAAAATAAAAAAAATAAAAAACTGTTGAAAGAAAAAACAAGATATATCAGTGAGAAGAGTATATCAGAACGCCTAGGAAAGGAGCATTAATATGCAGGCTGAAATTGACCAAATTCGGGGTTAAATTGAAGAAATTAGAAGTTTATTAGTCAATTGAGAATCAAAATGCACAAATTCAGAACCAAGAACTAAAATAAAAAAGGCGGCAAACTTAAGGGTTGATATTTGAGTTTGACAGGGGTTAAATTGCATGCAATTAAAAAGCTTTTGTGTTAATTAAGGGTGCATGTGGTATAATTGAAAGAATAAGGACTAAAATAAAACTTTGCCAAATAATGCTTATTCTGAAAGTATTCATTAGCCCAGAAACAATGTTTACGTGCATTTGTCAAAGGACTATAAAAAACTACCCAAAGGTACTCTTGAAAGGTCACTAAAATCAATTCAAAGCTCTACACATGCGCGATGCAAGTACGTGAGCATTAAATTGATAAAAATGATATCAAATAAAGATAAAGAAAAATGGATAAATTAAAGGTTATAGTTTTTTTTTTTTAATATACCATAGTCATTTGTTCGGCACGTGCCACTAATAAAATTAATACACTAGAATAATTTATCCAAAGGTCAACTATGAATGCCGCATAAACTTATAAGATGATCTTGACATCCACGCAACAAGTCACAAAAATCATGCAAGTGTGTAAATTCTCGTGCTAGAAATCTCATTGGCTGGCTTGACTTTTTGCTGAATATATCTTCTCAACCTAGCTATAGACTGCCTTAGATTTTCAGATATAATTTGATGTTATTGTAGTTTTTATTGTTTAAAATATTTTTAAATAATGTTTTTATATTTTTTTAAATTTATTTTTTACATTAACACATAAAATAAGTTAAAAATATAAAAAAAATTAATTTAAAATAAAATAAAAAATTAATTTAAAAAAAAAAAACATATAGTGCCGCAAAGTGTATCTTATACTGAGATTATTCACTACGTCCAATCCTTTCAACGATAATTCTGGAAATCTGATTGAATTAATTAATGGTATATTAATTGTTTGTAAGGAAATTTATTTATTAACTCATCTCAACTTGGTTTATCTTGTACGTTTAACCTTTGAAAATTAACAGTTGATTATGGACTCTCTCGATGATTATCCCAAAAAAAAACAGTTGATTATGGACAATCTTGCCAGTGGTTTAAAGGATAATTGTAAAAAAAAGTCCTCAAAAAACATAACATGATGACAAAAAACTTGAAATCTGCACAACAGATCTTGAGTTCGAGTCAGGTCGTACGCTTCATGTAAGAGCCTGGAATAGCCAGGATTTTACTTGCTCACCTGGACCCATAAAATACACTTTTCAGGGATGGAGTTTTCTAGAATAAAAAAAAAATAATTGTAATGAGAAATTTATTTTGTTTCCGAAAAAGTACAATTTTGACCAATAAAAAACTTCCCTCAAAGAAAGAAGGTTATGTTAATGGAGTGCAATATATGACAACGTCATCATGATCCTACCAAACACAAAATTTGATTAACATGGATACTGAAGCATAGGATCATCTATTAGTTGCAGGCATGCATAACGAGCAGAAAGATTACTAGAACGTACAAGCTATCAATCCGATTATTATTTCAATCGTTTGAATAAACTAAAAATAGTTCATTGAAAATTCAATGGCTGGATTGTCATTGCCCATGTAACAGAACAAGAAAATATGAACAAAGCTAACACCCCAGGAATTGCTACCATAAATTGTCAACTTCTTGCCTTGTAGAACAAGTTGGCTACGATCCTTGTTTGGAAATTTTGACGTTCCCATTTGTCGATGTTCCTCATCTGTAATCCAGATCATGGTTGAATTGTCATCATCTTCTAGATTAATACGGAACAAAATCCTCATAAACAAGCACCCTTCAGAACTATATAAATAAGGGAGTCTCTTGCATCTTTCTATATGCACAAAACATTAAGAATCATGAACTCTCTAAGCTCTTCAATGTTCCCATTCCTGTTTCTCTTTCTGTTTTCATTCTCATGGGTAGCTTCAGCTGATCGTCATGAGGATTTTCTTCAATGCCTTCATTATCAAAACTCTAACGCCATTTCTAAGGTCGTTTACACCCCAATCAACTCCTCATATTCATCTGTCTTGCAGTTTTCTATACGAAACGGCAGGTTCAACACAAGTGCCACCCCGAAACCACTAGTTATTGTGACACCTCTAAATGTAGCCCACATTCAAGCTGCCATTACTTGTTCCCAGAAACATGGCCTGCAAATTAGAGTCCGCAGTGGTGGCCATGACTATGAGGGTCTCTCTTATGTTGCTGTTATACCCTTCGTGGTTGTTGATCTAATCAATATGCGAACAGTTACTGTTGATGTAGCAAATAAAACTGCATGGGTTCAAGGTGGGGCTACTTTAGGCGAAGTTTACTATAGAATTGCCGAGAAAAGTAGAACTCTTGCCTTCCCAGCGGGTGTTTGCCCTACAGTGGGAGTTGGTGGTCACATTAGCGGAGGAGGAACTGGCATGATCATGCGTAAATATGGCCTCGCTGTAGATCATATTATTGATGCACAATTAATCGATGTCAAGGGTAGAATCCTTGATAGAGCATCAATGGGAGAAGATCTCTTTTGGGCTATTCGAGGCGGTGGAGGAAATACCTTTGGAGTAGTTGTTGCTTGGAAACTAGAATTGGTTCCAATTCCAGCTTCTGTAACTGTCTTCAATGTCACAAGAATATTAATGAAAGAAGATGCAACAAAACTCATTCATCAATGGCAATACGCAATAGAAAAGTTCGACGAAGATTTATTCTCAAGAATTTTCATATGGAGATCAGCTAACTCTACTCAAGAAGGAAAGCCAATGATACAAGCTGCATTCACTTCTTTGTTTCTTGGCGGGGTAGATAGACTTCTTTCTTATATGCAAGAGAGCTTTCCCGAGCTTGGTTTGGTGAGAGAGGATTGCATTGAAATGAGTTGGATCGAGTCTACAGTCTACTTTGCTCAATTTCCTCGTAATACATCCTTGGAAGTGTTGCTTAATCGGGGTCCTCGATCCACAATCTTTTTCAAAGGAAAAACTGACTTTGTTAAGGAACCTATACCTAAAACTGCATTGGAAGGAATATGGGAAAGGCTTGACCAAGTCGATGCCGAATCGGCTGAATTGCAATTCACTGCCTATGGAGGAAAGATGAACGAAATTGCAGAATCCAGCACTCCATTTCCTCATAGAGCCGGAACTCTATACCAAATTCATTATGCAATCTCTTGGGATGAAGAAGGCATTGAGGCATATGCAAAATATATAAGTTGGATCAGAAGGCTTTACAGCTACATGGCGCCTTATGTTTCAAAAAATCCCAGACAAGCATATGTCAACTATAGAGATCTTGACCTAGGAGTGAACAACCTAGGCAACACAAGTTACAGACAAGCTAGCATTTGGGGTACCAAATATTTCAAGAACAACTTCGACAGGTTGGTGCGAGTCAAGACCGCAGTTGATCCAGCTAATTTCTTTAGAAATGAACAAAGCATTCCTCCTTTATCATCGTGGTGATAGAAGATTACTGAGTATAGTTATATAGAAAATATGACTGGTAATAAATTAAATATTTGGTTATTTTATGTATAAAATTTAATGTTGTATTGGGTTGTACGTGCCATCTGACGTGCTTCTCTTATAAGATTACAGCATACCCTAAAAAAGATAAATCAATTAATATATATATAGATTAAGATTACTTTGTACTTGTCTTGCCTATATATAACCTAGGATTTCATTTTCTATGTCTTTCATAACTTATTTTTGAGTCATTCATCAAATTTATTTTTTTTTCAATTTAAAAAAAGAAAAAAGAAAATAATGAAATACAATATGGTACCGTTTTAAACGATATTGTGCTGCTTCTTCTTCCCCCGCTAACACAAAGGCAGGGAAGAAGAAGATTTTTTTATTCTATTTTTTCCTGCCTTCTCTCTTCCTCCCTACTTGCATGAAAATTGATTTTTTTATATAATAAAGAAATACTAATTTTGTTTTTCAATCATCTAGTTAGCTCAATTGAGAACAAGTACTTGTATAAGAAATTTTAAAGCGGACTTCTTCTATCGGTCTGGTTAATTCAGAAAAAAATTAATAAATTTTTATGTATACTAATCTTAAAATTAATAACATGGGTAAGGAACCTACTTAGTCCCATGCTAAGCTTCCAGATAAAATAATTATTTTATTTAGTGGGGAAAGAAAAGAAAAGGTACTATCTTCATTTAGCCCCTTTACACTATCATTATCCAGTGGTATTTCATTACTTCAAAGTTCAAATCATGAGATCCCAATCTTCATCCTCAGATTTCATTACTTAAAATAATGTGAGCCCACAAGCTCCTCTTCATTGAAGATTTCAAATCCTTCGTCCATTCCTCGGAAGCTTGGTTGTTGGCTTAGTTTAGATTTCGCTTTTAGCACCGGCTGGATTGGTGGGCTGCGTGACATTACGAGCTGAATTAATATTTTTTTAATCATAGAAAAAATAGTTAAGGGGACTTTTATGTTTTTAGAAAAGAAAGAGAAATTCAATAATTAAATTAAATTGTGATTAATTTAATAATATGATAAAAATATAAAGCAGCAAAATAAAAATAAAAACTAGATTGGTTTAGGGTTGATTTTTAGCATTTTTGAGGGTTATGGATTTGGTTTAACAAGGTTTTTAGAGTGTTTTTTAAGTATTTTGGGTAAAAAAATAACTTGAAATGGGTTTATTTCTAAAAAAAATTTAATATTTTATTTTTCCAACCACTACAATAATCAGATTTCTAGATCTTTCCAATCAAGGCTTCTTTTGTGTGTGTGTGTGTGTGTGTGTGTGTGTGTGTGTGTGTGTGTGTGTGTGTGTGTGTGTGGGGTTGAGGAGCTTGTTCTAATCACTTGGCCGGCCACTTATGACCATAAAAAAACACTATTCAGGAGCTTGTTCTAATCACTTGGCCGGCCACTTATGACCATAAAAAAACACTATTCATTCCTTTTATAATTCACTAATTTTCTTTAATTACACTGTTGAGACATAGTTCTTTTAATTACACATTAAAACCCACATTCCCTCTTTCTTTTAATCTAATCTAATGTTTCTTAAAAATCTTATAAAAAATCAATATTAAAAAAATTAATTTATATAAAATTTTAAAAACATCACAAATGAATCATACCAGCTTTTTTAACAATTAAACATACTCAATATCATTACTCAATATCATTAAAAAATAATTGCAATCTAAAATAGGCTAAATAAGTGGGGGGAAAATCACGGAGAAAAGGTATTAATTAAATTATATACCAATAAATTATTTTAAAAAATACATATAAAATAAGGCATTAATTAAAATTTTTTTAAAAAAGAATTAAGTTAAACGTTGCTGGGTTTGGTAAGCTAAACCTAACACCTGGCCCATCAAGAAATGGCCTCCGCATGAGCCTTTATTTTAAAAAAATATTAATGAGGCAAAAGACATGCCATCCACCTCAACCATATAGGCTAAAAAAACAAGATACTAGATATTTTTAGAAATAAACCTATTTCAACCCATTTTTTACCTAATAAATTTAGAAAACAACCTAGAAATCTTATTAAACCAATCCATGACCCTAAAAAATGTTAAAAATCAACCCTAAACCAAAAATCAACCTGAAAAACAAAATCTCCCTGAGTTCATATCTATTTTAGACACTTTTAAGATAAAAAAAAAATTAACATAATCTAAACTAACATCAACTTTCTCTTTTTACGCCGAAATCTAGCGACTCCCTCTCTTTCCTTTCATATAAAAAAAACTGAAAAATGAGAAAAATAGAGTTAAGTATCAAAATTAAAATTTTTAAAATTATAGGAACTGATTACCTAATAGCTCAAAAAAATAAAAGACTAAAATGAACTTTTAAAATAAATTTTTAATCCATCATCTATTCCACCTGTCTTTTTCACTTCAGTCTTTTATCTTTCAATTCAACCCTCTCTTTTAAAAAAGGATGCAATTAGATACTAATTTGGATTTAAAAAGGTTAAATCACGCAAAATAATAGTTTGAAGACCAAAAGGATTCAACTGAAAACTAATGTTTAAATAGGAACTGATATAGGATTTTTCCTACAATAACTTAATCTATACCAAGATCGAGATAAGATTTTGATGACATCAATGCATAATAATTTTCAACAGGGTGAATCACATTTACTAATAAATATAATTTGGTCAAATTGATTAACAAGGAGGATATCCTCTTACACCAAGAATTAATCTATGATATGAACAATGGTTGGGGTAAATTAGTAAAAAAATAGTGGAATTGAACATAAACCAACTGTTAAATCATATTGTAAGGAAAACATGAAGAAGAAGAAGCAATGTACGACTGCATTAATTTGCTATTTCTAAATTAATTTAAATTTTGGTTTTCGTATACATTTCAACTTGGAAAGCAATTACTTGGATCCTTCATTTATAAAAAAAAAACAATATCTATTTGGCGATCAAAATCATCTTGACTGAATAGAAAATTCTATCCATGTGAACTGATGACGCTTCGAAGAAAGTTGGCAGTAATTGCAATGTGATCACAGGGATATAAATAAAGACTAGGTAAAGGGTCAATCAATCCTTTTACTCTAAAATAAACAATGAAAAAATAAATTATTTAAAGGCTAAAATTATGATAGCAATATGCACTGCCAAATTAATCAAAGAAAGCAACCTTAATACATCAAGAAATATTTAAACCATAATTCCTATTTTGTCATACAAGTTGGTTGAAATGTCACATGATTTTCATTTTTCATCAACGGGAATGATTTTGATCAGTTCTATAAAGCCTCTTAAACCTCTTGTACAGAAAAATCACAATAGTCATGAGATCTCTAAGCATTTCAAAGTTGCAATTCTTGCTTCTTCCTTTCTTGACATTTTTATGGGTAGCTTCAGCTGATCGTCATGAGGATTTTCTTCAATGCTTTCATTCTCAAAACTCAAACTCCATTTCTAAGGTCATTTACACCCCAATCAACTCCTCATATTCATCTGTCTTGCAGTTTTCTATACGAAACGGCAGGTTCAACACAAGTGCCACCCCGAAACCACTAGTTATTGTTACAGCTCTAAATGTAGCCCACATTCAAGCTGCCATTGCTTGTTCCCAGAAACATGGCCTGCAAATTAGAGTTCGAAGTGGTGGCCATGACTACGAGGGCCTCTCTTATGTTTCGGTTCTACCCTTTGTGGTTGTTGATCTGATCAATATGCGAACAGTTACAGTTGATGTAGGAAACAAAATTGCATGGGTTCAAGCTGGTGCTACACTAGGAGAAGTTTACTACAGAATTGCTGAGAAAAGTAGAACTCTTGCCTTCCCAGCAGGTGTTTGCCCAACTGTGGGATCCGGTGGGCACATTAGTGGAGGAGGACATGGGATGATGATGCGTAAATATGGCCTCGCTGCAGACCACATTATTGATGTCAAATTAATCGATGTTAAAGGTAGAATCCTTGACCGAGCATCGATGGGAGAGGATCTGTTTTGGGCCATTCGAGGAGGTGGAGGCAACACCTTTGGAGTTGTTGTTACGTGGAAACTGGAATTGGTCACAGTTCCACCAACTGTGACAGTGTTCAATGTCACTAGAACTTTGGAACAAAATGCAACAAAACTCGTTCATCAGTGGCAGTCGGCAATAGGAAAGTTTGACGAAGATCTATTTTCCAGAATTTTCCTTTCGAGAGTTAACACTTCTCAGGAAGGAAAGACAACAATACTCGCCGTATACACTTCCTTGTTTCTTGGTGGAGTCGATAGACTCCTATCAATGATGCAACAGAGCTTTCCCCCGCTCGGTTTGGTTAAAGAAGACTGCATCGAGATGAGTTGGATCGAGTCTACTGTCTACTTTGCTAGATTTCCACGCAATACATCCTTGGATGTTTTGCTTGATAGGAGTCCAGGATCCACAGTATCTTTCAAGGGAAAAACAGACTATGTGAAAGAGCCTATACCTGAAATCGCTTTGGAAGGAATATGGGAAAGGCTTAACCAACTGGATGCCCAAGTAGCTGAATTGCAATTCACAGCCTATGGGGGCAAAATGGACGAAATTTCCGAGACCAGCAGTCCATTTCCACATAGAGCTGGAAATCTATTCCAAATTCATTATGCAGTCTTTTGGGGCGATCAAGACAGTGAGAGATCTCAAAAGTATACAAGCTGGATCAGAAAACTTTACAGCTATATGACTCCTTATGTTACGAAAAATCCACGACAAGCATATATCAATTACAGAGATCTTGACCTGGGAATGAACAACCTAGGCAACACAAGTTACAAACAAGCAAGAATTTGGGGTACCAAATATTTCAAGAACAACTTTGACCGGTTGGTGCATGTGAAGACAAAAGTTGATCCAGCTAATTTCTTTAGAAATGAACAAAGCATCCCTCCTCTCTCATCTTGGTGATAGTATATCAGAAATATTATACATATTATTGTTGAATAAATTAAAAATGAAAGATAATAAAAGATATGGTGGTCTTCTTCATGTCTGACTAGACATGGATAGAATTTCACGTTGTATTGATTTGCCTAGTTAGTAATTAATAAATAAAGGTGTAGACATAATTTTCAGCATTTAAAATTAAAGAAGTGTATAAATGTTTGATTTATAATAGTTGATGAATTATGGCACATGAAAAAAAAACTTCACTCTTTTTGTCTCTTGTCTTGGTTTGCATGCTTTCATTTACAATTCTTTTCTTTCCTTTGCTGTAAGAAAAAAGTAGAGGAAAAAGCTTTCTTGCACATAGCTGTAAGGAATATAGGAAAAATGTTACTAATTTACACAAGGAATGGTCTTTCAGGTATGTTTGTCTATACCCATAGCTGTCTCATAGACGGGTTCCCGGAATGAAATTCCTCTGCTGTATAAGCCATACACTAGCCCCCCTTGTCTTTTCTCTTCATACAAAGACCAAAAAATGGATCTGAAAAGGGGTTGCGTTTTCATGCAGCCTTGAATCTTGATCTTATTATACGATATACTACCAGCTCATGAAGATTTCTAGAGGGTTTGTTGAAGAGGGTAATTAATTGGTTTATTTGCAGTTAATTCATTAGAAATAATATGTATTCTAATAATATTTGATTAATTCTTGTGGTTTCATGTACGGCTATATAGAAGAGTCTGGCTATTTTCTAGAGTTTCTTTAATTGTTAAGAAAGATGTAACTAATAGTGAAGGAATTTAAGTGAAAATGAATTTCTTTTTTAATATGAAGACATAGCTTTCATTCATAAACTAGGAAAGCTGGATACGTAATTGGAAAAAAAAGAAGCAGTAGAATCAGGAAGGCCTTGTATGCAAATCTGCTCTGCTCTAGATTTACATCTATGCCAATTTACTGAGTGAATGAGGCAAAGGAGCTTCTTGAAGAATGTTGAGATTTATGCTAAGTTCGATTCTGACCAGGTTGTTAGGTTAATGGTTGCCTAATCTCTCTTCTGACTTAGTTGGGTTGTTGGTAGTTAAGTTTCGTTTTTCTTTTTAATTTCATTGGTTTGTTTTTCTTATTTCTAGGTTTTTCCATGTCAGTTTTTTTCTGATTTTAATTTAGATGTTTGTGGTAAATTAAAGATACCTTGCTTGGTGCATTTTTTTTTATATGTAGAAATACCGGGTTGTGAGATTATTTCCTTTCTTTTTTTTTGATAGTAATCGAGTATATTATAAATAGGCAACCCCATTAAGAAGATGAGGGCTGGAATAAGAAAGACTACAGGGGGGAATTAAATCATAAAGAGAGCGAGGAATTTACAACCCCGACTAGTTAGTCCAGTTCATAATACATTCAGGATTTCTGTAAAGATCGGAACCTGTGTAACTGAAATTTTTAACAGAGGACTTCAACCAAAAGGCCAACCGGTGAAATGTGAGGTCAAAAATCACATCCCAGTCTGGAGTTTTGGAGTCGAAGATCATATTGTTGCGCGCTATCCAAATTGACCAGTATAATCCTTTGCAGAGAAGGGTAATTGCATGACGTTGAAAATTTCCTTTTAACAGGCCGGACCATTCCTGAAGGTTTTGATTTGGGTCTTTTGCGTGCATGCCTACACACCCAAACCATCCGAAGAGTCTACCCCGGAGAGACCAAGATGTAGGACAGAGATGGAAGAGATGATGTATAGTCTCAATATCCTTGCAGCAGAGCTTCCTCATAATTGATGATTCTTCTCTTAGCTAAGAAATCTTTTGTGCAAACACTGCCGTTTAGGAGAAGCCATATGAACACATCTATTTTCGGAGGAGCAAACCCTTTCCAAAGCAGAGCAGGGGAGTGAAGGTTTGTCGAAACAATTAAACCATCTAGAAGATGGCATCCTGAGGAGACTGTGTAGACGTTGGAGCTGTGGGATTTCCAAATCTTTCTGTCTTCACCATCAGAGAAGACTAGACCACGTTCCACTTCTGCTATTAAGCTTTCCCGCATACAGAGCTCGCGGGATCGAAGTGGTCTTCTCCAAGAAAGATTGATGGAGTTATCACTTTGGTTATGGACTTCTGCAATGTGTTGCTACCCAATTTTTGACCCATGTTTTGATAATTTTTCAGAAAAAAACCAAAAATAGCAAAAAACCATGAAAACCCAAAAAAATGCATTTTTGATATATTTACATCGTTTTTAGCATTTTCAACGTCATCTCAAAAGAATTTAAATTTTCAAAGGTATTTGGAACGTGTTCAACTTTTAACGCGTAAATTTTATGATCACCGATTTTTCTTGTTGAGTTGATGTTGATATTGCTCGCTTTCAAAAATACAAAAAAATAAGAAAAATCAAAATTTACAAAAAAAGAGGAAAAGAGAAGGAAGGGAAAAGTTGAGGGACTAGTTTGAAAACCTAGCAAAACTTTTCCTATAAATACCATGGTATACTGATTTTGCAGAGGGGGCAATTTGGCAATTAAAAGGGGCAACAAAAAGAGAAACCCTAAAAAAGCTTATCATTTTTTCTTCTCCCTCACCCGGAGCCGCCACCCCCCATCCGGATCGATTTTCATCTTCTTCTCCCTCACAAGGCGCGCTCCCTTGGCCAAAAACAAGGAGAACCGAAGCCAAGACAACCCCCTCATCTCCGTTTCAGCCGTTCCCCCTCCTCACCGAACCCCACCGACCGAAGATTTTTCCGCTCTCCCACACGCCAGCTTGCCCAACGCCATTTCCTTCCCAGGCCGACCGGTTGCGGGAGCAAGAGACCCGGCTCCCTCCTCCTCACTTCACCTCAGCGGCGTCTCCTCATCGCGCCGGCGCCGTCTCTAGCTCCTCCCACAACAGCCGGCGCCGCAGCCAGCCTCTCCCCGCTTCAACCGGCCACGGATCCACGGTCATCACCATCGGTCCACGCAGCGCTGTCCCCCATCTCCCGGCCGACCGGCGCAGCCATCACGGCCGAACACGGCGGCACTCACGGACTGGATCGTCCGCCGTCTTCCTCCGGCTCCTCGCACAGCATCGTCGCCGCCTAACCGCGGAGCGCCGCTTGAAGAAGAAGGGAAGAACATGCAAGAACAGCCCCGTTAGCCACTTAAGGCGCCGGAGAAGACAACGAAACCTAGAAAAATTCGATCTGCAGATCCAAAGGAGAAGAGAGGCGGATCCGAAATTGAGAAGAAGAGAAGGAGAAGCAGATCTCGACAAAAATAAGAAAAAACCGGCGATTTTAAAAACAAAGAAAATAAAAACTAAAATCAACTCGGTTGTTGCGTTCTTGTTGTTCTTTGCAGACACCGCCGGCGTAGGGAAGACGGGGGAAGAAGACATTGCAGATCCCCTGGTTTTATTTGGAGTTTTCAGGCGCGGCACGTGAATCCACGCGCCGCCGGTGGCGGTGGCGCGTGGGAGGACGCGCCGCCACCGTTCCTCCGGTTCCGAAGTGTCCCCCGCAATTTCGGAGTTTTAGGGACTGTTTTTTGTAATTTTTAGATTATGTTATTGTAATATTATTGTAATTTTTGTTTAGTTTGTTTAGAAATTGTATTTTGTATTGCGGATGTAAAAAAGAAAAAGAAAAGAAAAGAAAGAGAAAATAATAACAGAAAAAGAGATGTGTGTGTTTGTGTTTTTTTTTTATGTATGTTATTGAATAAAAAAAATGAATTTAATATTTTTAATTTATAGGCACAAATATCTAAAGGACGGATAAAATCATGTTATATTTTCCATGAAAATGTAGAACATGTATCTACATATATGGGAACTAATAACTGAATTATCGAAGCCTTAGAATTGGGCTAAAAATTTTATTTATTTAAAAAAAAACACATCAAGTTCACGAAGCAGCTTACCTCAGGTAGGGTGCGTTAGGGGTTCTAATACCTTCCCTAACCACAACCAGTTCCTTTCCCGTGAATCTCTGACAAGACCAGTACATTTGGGTTTCCTAGTAACCCTCAATTAAATACTAGGTGGCGACTCCAACGAACCAATCAAATCAAGCAAACAACAAAAAATTGCCAAGCCGACGCCGCGCCGATTTTTTGACGTGCGATGAATGGCGACTCCTTTGGGGACGGTATTGTTCGACTTTATTGGACTAAGCTTTGTGTATTTGATGTGTTTAAGTTTTTTAGCATTTTTGTCTTGTTTTATTTTTGTTTTATCCATGCATTTTTAGAATTGTTTCATGCATCACTTTAATTTTTGAAAGCACACACAAGCTTCGGGTTAGGTGGGGGACTAGCAGGCTTGCCTTATGACTTGAGTCAAGGTTTAAGTTTGTGTAAACCCCAACTCTTCGTTGAGTGCTTAGACTGCTAGTGATTGGTACATGTGCCATACCACTATTTGCCGAGCCCCCATATTGCCTTCAAGAGGGTGATCACTGGGACAACAAGAGACCCTTTTTAGAGACCAAGTAGTAAACCCGCCTTTTGTCTCACTTAAAAAGATTAGAACACGCCGCTAGGATGTATGCTTCGTAAATAGTTGTTTTGCATCAAGGCAAACCCTTCTTGAAGCATCTTGAATTCAGGACTTGTGGGTGAACCAATGGTCGTCACTCAGAAAATTTTCATTTGTAGAGTTTGGGCAAGAATCAAGATTCTTGTTTCATCATACAAGAGTTACGACCATATGTCACCCCTCGAAGGGCGAGTTCTTCATATAGATTACATGTTCATACATTTATCATGCATGTACCATGAGGAAAAATAGGTTCCCCTGTCCGAGGTTTGCTACACGTGATTGAAAAAGATGATGGAAATGAAGAAAGATGTCAGATAGAGGCTCATTGTTAAAAGAAAGTTGAGAGCATTAAAGGTGAAGTAGCTAGACTCAAATCTGCTTGAACAAGTGTTGAGCTTCAAATGGAAAGGGAATGTCGCACAGTCTTACGTAGAAACACTTGTTTTTCCACGTCCAATTGAAGCTGCACCTCTCCTTTTCGGTCATGAACAACGACAACAATGCCTTCAGTCATCAACTAATGACAACTTTTGTTCTTGGTCAGCTGCCCTGTTAATTGTTCATCGCCTCCACATCTTTCAATGGCACCAAATAACTGCTAGCCTTCTGTGCATGGTGCGTTAGCCTTCTTTGACGTTACCCCAACTGTTAGCTCAATTCCAGTTCAGCGGCACAAGATGTAAAAAAAAAAAAAAAAAAAAAAAAAAGCAAAAAAAACCCTGAAAAAAAAACCTGAAAAAAAACCCATGATTAGACACTGAACTTCTACGTTGCAGAGCTCTCTCTATAGAGATTTATTTGTGGATCTGCCAGTGGGGAACGCAAGAGGGGGTGTAGTAGTTTCATATGCTTTAAAACTTTCTCTCACCAGTGGCACCAGCAAAACATTGTAGTAGGCGAAGAGTCGGACACAGGTCGAAAATGTTAGCGGTCATCAAACTTCAATGTGGCGGCTCTCTCTACAAAAATCCATTTATGGCTCGCAAGTTGGGAATGCAAGAGGGGATTTATTAGTTGCATATGCTATAAAAATCTCTCATCGGTTTCAGCACAAAGACACCGTGGTAGGTTGAAGAGCCAAACCCGGTCCGAAAAAACATGAACAAACATCAAACTTCTATGTTGCGAGCTCTCTCTCGTAGAGATTTGTTTGGAGATCTGCTAGTGGGGCATGCAAGAGGGGATGCAGTACTTTCACACACCATAAAAATTTGTCTCATCGGTTTCAGCACTTGAAACACCGGAGTAGGCCAAAGAGTCAGACCTAGTCCGAAAAACATGGAGAGTCATCAAACTTTGACGTGGCGAGCTCTCTCTATAAAAACCTGTTTGTGGCTCGCAAGTGGGGAATGCAAGAGGGGATGTAGTAGTTTCAAAAGATATGAAAAGTTACCCCACCGGTTTCAGCATCGAAACACCGTAGTAGGCGAAAAAGCCGGACTCGAGCTAGAAAACAGGAGCAAATACAGAACTTCACCGTGGCAGAGCTCTCTGCAGAAATCTGTTTGTGGCTCTGCAAGTGGAGAATCCAAGAAGGGATGCAGTTGTTTCTGATCATCTATAATTTTCTCTCATCAGTGTTAGCTCGAAAATGCAAAAGTAGGGAAAAGAGACAAACCTCGGCTGAAAAATAAAAAGAAGATTGAAACTTTCACAGAAGCGAGAACTCCCCTCTACGGGTGTCTGTTTGTTGCACCGTCGGTGAGGAATCGAAGAGGAGACAAAGGAGTTTTAGATTCATCAGTTTCTCTTCCAATTGAGACAACGCGTGATCCCACACGTCGGCAGTGACAATGCTGCAAGTCTCCGGGTGCTGCCAAGATTACCTAGCTACTGGAACTTTTCCAACATTCTCATACAACCGCAACAACATTGGAAGATTGACATGATGTTGTGAGGATTGCCAAAAGAATAGAGCTAACTATCAAGATAAGAAAGATTGAAGGCTCTACCGTGGATTTCAGAACAATGAAGAGAGATGAATAAGAAGATAACTCTGAAGGTGGAAAACCTTATTCATGTGGTTTAGCCAGGTCTCACTGTAGCATCAACTGCTCAAGTACCTTTGTCAGGATTGACTTCCCTCGCCATTTGAGTTTATTTACCAACATGTGCTAGATTCCGGACTTTTTGCCGACTCGTTAAATCCCGTGCAACCACTTGTTTCCTATGTGATATAATCCAAACAGGAGATTTGAATATCATGGGGGGATTTCGGGTCATTCAGTTGAATAATTGCCGAATCGAGTCGCAAATTGGTGAGCAAAAGACGAGAGGAATCCGTGAAGGAGCTTGTCATTGATCATTTTGTTGCCGAACATCCTCATAATGATGAGTGATCGAAATGCTTGGCCAAGCACAAATATTGCCGAAAAGCCGATCCAAGAATGGTGTTGAATTGTCAATCAATTTTGTCGGGAATTTTGCCATCTCGCATTTTGTTTTGGGGTCATATCTCATCCTTGAACGAAACATGTCTTTTCTTTGTCTTCCGTTGTTATGAAATCATAAGATGCTTCTTTCAAAGATTATTCGACAAAATATTTTGATCAAACTCCAACATGCGATAAAGGTTAATCAATCCCCGAAGATTAAAAGTATTTTGATTACGAAATGACTTGATTCTTGAAAATGACATGAGGTGACCAAACAATTTTGAACTCATACCTCCTCGACACTCGAACCACACATCATATAGCTAAGTTTTAGCAAGTATGCATAATGACATGTGGTGGATTCAAAGTAGTTATGGACTCGTGAATCATGACTCTTACAAGTCCCAACCCTTACACCTTTGGACGAGGTCAAAATTTATCGGTTCTAACCGACCTTGCTTGAAACGAGAAAAGGCCATCTTTGTTATCCTTTCACATTTCTTGAAATATTATCCCTTGCAGTCCCATTTTGAGCCTGGTAAAATATTTTCTTTCAAGAAGAAACCCTGACTAGGATCACACCCTACACCGGGGGCAATGAGAGATATGTTATTAGCAAGGATGAAGACACGATAGAATCAATGATAAAAGAAAGGCTTAGAATAAAAGCCCAATGATTGAGAAAGGGAGAACAAGAAAAGCCATAGATTGAGGGCCATCCAAGAAAACTTTGAGGAAGGTTATGTAAAAGCAAAAAAAGTGGAAATGAAGGAGAATGCCTATCAATTCTAAGAGGGGCAAAAGAGGTTTCAATGGAAGAAAGACACAACAAATGTCAAAAGTCAACACCAAAAAAATCAAGTTTCATGTCTTTTGGTGTGTCTAGGATAAAGCCTTTAGTGTCTTCAAAATTTTTTAGATTCATTATTCATCGAGAAAGTTGGATTTGCATTATGACCTATGTTAAGAGAATTCGATATTTGAGATTAACAAGGTTATATATCACTTTCTCTACTATGACAACAAGAGAAAGAGAGTTGATGAATAGTTGATGTTGATCCTAGGTCTTTGAAACCCTCAAACACCTTTTGAGCCCGAATTTTCCTTTCTTTCATAAGCCATGAACCATAGCCGTATTATGTGCTTTAAAAAGCCCTTTTTAATCAAGTAAGCAATCCGAACCGATAAATGGCGATCTCAAAACTTGAAGAGTTTTCCATAAGAGTCATAGCTTCATGGATTAAGCTACTCGGTTATTATGCATGCGATAAAATTGGTGTAAAAAAAAAACAATCTTTCTTGATGAATCCTCAAGTTTTGACTTGAGTCTTTTGTTTTTTTGAAATTCACGAAGGTCACCTCATCATAGACCATCAAAAGATATACCCGAAATCGAGTCTAAAATGGATACAAAGAACCATGAACAAAAAACCATTTTAGTCTTACAACGAGTCAATTTCCTGTTTTCAAAATACATGACAATCAAAGGATTGTATATTTCGAATAACGTGTGTTGGATCTTTGAAAAAAAAGCTTGATTTTTAAAAGGTCTTTTCAAAAAAGGACATCTCTGATTTCATTTCAACAAACTAGACTTTGAATAGACATGATCTTTGAAGTATGAGAGTTGATTCCAGAATAGAAAGATTGTCAAACAAGAAGAATATCGATCGAGTTTGCAAAATCCTTGACAAGAATGACGTCAACACTTCTTGACACTCCTTGAGAAGTTGACCACCTGGGGGCAATACACTGGACCCTGAGAAGGAAAACAAAAGGCATTCAGATCAGTAGGGGCAATTAAAGATGAGCAAATGATGAATCAATGCACCGAGGACAATGGTGTTTAAAGAAAGCTAATCATGCAGAACAAGCATTCAGATCATTACTCGGGGGCAATGTTGTTCAAAGACAGTCAGTGATTTAGTGAACTTCAGCAGCAATTGATGAGCAATGCTGCACTTGAAGGGCATTTTATTATCGTCAACTTGGGTTACCCTCTAAAACATGGCCATGACTCTGACGAGATGTTATCAAGTGAGTGCATTTGAATGAACATCTAACATATGCACACCACCAAGATCGACGGTGGATCAAAGATGTACCGAAGGACATCTTCATATCATCATCTTTTGAAACATGGTTATCGACCGATGTGGGCATGCATAGTTGCATTTGAATGAATGTCGGAAAGATGCGCACCACCAAAACCGAGCGTGGGACCATCTATTTTGGAGCAAATGCGCACTTCGAATATGGGTGATAACATGAACATCATTGATGATGTCAAGACATTTCTTTCCACTATCGATTGGACAAGCCGAGAGAAATCCATGAGAAAGAACATTGAGCATACAATGATGAGTCTTTCACGCAAGCTATGAGATGCACGTCTGGACGACTGGATGATTTCCATGAAGACTGTTGATAACATATACTTGAAGAGTATTGTTTCAGCTTGAGGCAAGTTTATGACTGATTGACAATCATGATGGTGTTGGCACGATGCGCACAATCAATGAGAGAACAATTCTCTGGATAATACAGAAGATGAATGATCGGTTAAGCTCTTCATGATGAATCAAGCAACACCACACTTGGGGGCGTGAGTCAAGCTTGATAAACGGCGAGAGCGTATCGTCGTGGACTGCCTAGGATGGGCATCGCACTTACAGTTGAGTGGATGGCTAGCACATGAATAAGCCAATGCATCGAAAGAACAAAGAAAGCTTGGGAATGCAAACAAAGGCACCCTGTGATGATGGAACATTGAAGAGGGGGGACCTATATTTCGAATCAGGAAAAATCCTCAATGTAGTTCAGCAAGATTGGGGACCAAAAAAAAGAGAGAGAAAAAAAGGAGAATCATTGAGCTGATAATAACAGAGAATCATGGTTGTGACCTTGGAACGGGAAGAAGATGAGATAAGCCTTACTGTTAGGAAAATCTCAAAGAAATGAAAAGATCAACCTTGCAATCAGAAGCATCGAAGTTTTCAAACCCCGCGATCAAGAATTATCAAGAAGCACCAAGTTTTTCGGCCCTTCTTCTATCATCCCTTCGAGACTTCGCCGTGTAAGTCCCATTTTTCACACTTGTCACATCACATCTTTCATCCGGGTAGGTCACCCATTATAATGAGACCACACATCACATTTTTTCCATCCGGGTAGGTCACCCATAACAATGAGACCACTTCATATTTTTTCTATCTTCCATCCGGGTAGGTCACCCATTATAATGAGACCGCACATCACATTTTTTCCATCCGGGTAGGTCACCCATAACAATGAGACCACTTCATATTTTTTCTATCTTCCATCGGGTAGGTCACCCATTATAATGAGACCGCACATCACATTTTTTCCATCCGGGTAGGTCACCCATAACAATGAGACCACTTCATATTTTTTCTATCTTCCATCCGGGTAGGTCACCCATTATAATGAGACCGCACTTCACATTCTTTCCATTTGGGTAGGTCACCCATCATAATGAGACCGTTTTCCACATTCTTTCCACCGGGTAGGTCACCCATTACAATGAGACCATTTTGTTACATATATTTTTTAGTTTTGATTTAATGAGGTCGCTAGATGGGATCTCATGTAGCTTTGGTTAAAGGAAATTGCCAGATGGGATTTCAGGTTGACCGAGTTACACTTTTTTAGTTTTGACTGAATGAGGTCGCCAGATGGGATCTCATGTAGCTTTGGTTAAGGGGAATCGCCAGATGGGATTTCAGGTTGACCGAGTTACACATTTTTTAGTTTTGATTTAATGAGGTCGCGATGGGATCTCATGTAGCTTTGGTTAAAGGGAATCGCCGGATGGCATTTCGTGTTGACCAAGTTATGCACTTTTTAGTTTTGATTGGATGAGGTCGCGGATGGGATCTCATGTAGCTTTGGTTAAAGGAAATCGCCGAGATGGGATTTCGTGTTGACCGAGTTACACTTTTTTTAGTTTTGATTGGATGAGGTCGCGAGATGGGATCTCATGTAGCTTTGGTTAAAGGAAATCGCCGATAGGATTTCAGGTTGACCGAGTTACACATTTTTTAGTTTTGATTTCATAAGGTCGCCGATGGGATCTCATGTAGCTTTGGTTAAAGGAAATCGCCGGATGGGATTTCGAGTTGACCGAGTTACACTTTTTTAGTTTTGATCGAATGAGGTCGCGGATGGGATCTCATGTAGCTTTGGTTAAAGGGAATCGCCAGATGGGATTTCGAGTTGACCGAGTTACACATTTTTTAGTTTTGATTTAATGAGGTCGCCAGATGGGATCTCATGTAGCTTTGGTTAAAGGGAATCGCCAGATGGCATTTCAGGTTGACCAAGTTATACACATTTTTTAGTTTTGATTTAATGAGGTCGCAGATGGGATCTCATGTAGCTTTGGTTAAAGGAAATCGCCGATGGGATTTCGAGTTGACCGAGTTACACATTTTTTAGTTTTGATTGGATGAGGTCGCGATGGGATCTCATGTAGCTTTGGTTAAAGGGAATCGCCAGATGGGATTTCAGGTTGACCGAGTTACACATTTTTTAGTTTTGATTTAATGAGATCGCCAGATGGGATCTCATGTAGCTTTGGTTAAAGGGAATCGCCAGATGGGATTTCAGGTTGACCAAGTTACGCACTTTTTTTAGTTTTGATTGGATGAGGTCGCCAAATGGGATCTCATGTAGCTTTGGTTAAAGGAAATCGCCATATGGGATTTCGGTGTTGACCGAGTTACATTTTTTAGTTTTGATCGAATGAGGTCGCGGATGGGATCTCATGTAGCTTTGGTTAAAAGAAATCGCGGATGGGATTTCAGGTTGACCGAGTTACACATTTTTTAGTTTTGGTTTAATGAGGTCGCCGGATGGATCTCATGTAGCTTTGGTTAAAGGGAATCCCGGGATGGGATTTCGAGTTGACCGAGCTACACATATTCTTTGGTTTTGGAAAAGGAGATCGCGGATGGGATCTCAAGATAACAAAAAAAGAGAGAGAAAGAAAGAAAGAAAGAAAAAAGAGAAAAGAGAAGGAAGAGAGAACAGAGAAAAAGAGCAAGGTCTTTAGATGAGTGGATATTGAGCAAGTTAAGCGAGACAGAAAGACAAGTTTTCTTTACAAAGCTTACTATGCAAAACATTGAGGAGTCTTGCTTCGTAAGCATTGTAAAGAGGGGGCATCTGTTGCTACCCAATTTTTGACCCATGTTTTGATAATTTTTCAGAAAAAAACCAAAAATAGCAAAAAACCATGAAAACCCAAAAAAATGCATTTTTGATATATTTACATCGTTTTTAGCATTTTCAACGTCATCTCAAAAGAATTTAAATTTTCAAAGGTATTTGGAACGTGTTCAACTTTTAACGCGTAAATTTTATGATCACCGATTTTTCTTGTTGAGTTGATGTTGATATTGCTCGCTTTCAAAAATACAAAAAAAATAAGAAAAATCAAAATTTACAAAAAAAGAGGAAAAGAGAAGGAAGGGAAAAGTTGAGGGACTAGTTTGAAAACCTAGCAAAACTTTTCCTATAAATACCATGCTATACTGATTTTGCAGAGGGGGCAATTTGGCAATTAAAAGGGGCAACAAAAAGAGAAACCCTAAAAAAGCTTATCATTTTTTCTTCTCCCTCACCCGGAGCCGCCACCCCCATCCGGATCGATTTTCATCTTCTTCTCCCTCACAAGGCCGCGACTCCCTTGGCCAAAAACAAGGAGAACCGAAGCCAAGACAACCCCCTCATCTCCGTTTCAGCCGTTCCCCCTCCTCACCGAACCCCACCGACCGAAGATTTTTCGCCTCCCACACCCAGCCGCCCAACGCCATTTCCTTCCCGGCACCGACCGGTTGCGGGAGCAAGAGACCCGGCTCCCTCCTCACTTCACCTCGCAGCGGCGTCTCCTCATCACGGCCCGGCGCCGTCTCTAGCTCCTCCCACAACGGCCGGCGCCTGCGAGCCCAGCCTCCCCCGCTTCAACCGGCCACGGATCCACGGTCATCACCATCGATCCACGGCCACTGTCCCCATCTCCAAACCGGCCGAGGCGGCCATCACAGGGCGAACACGGCGGCACTCACGGACACTGGATCGTCCGCCGTCTTCCTCCAGCTCCTCCTGCACGCATCGTCGCCGCCCAACCGCGTAGCCGCCGCTTGAAGAAGAAGGGAAGAACATGCAAGAAAAGACCCGTTAGCCACTTAAGGCGCCGGAGAAGACAACGAAACCTAGAAAAAAATTCGATCTCGAGATCCAAAGGAGAAGAGAGGCGGATCCGAAATTGAGAAGAAGAGAAGGAGAAGCCGAGATCGACAAAAATAAGAAAAAACCGAAGCAGATTTTAAAAACAAAGAAAATAAAAACTAAAATCAACTGGTTGTTGCGTTCTTGTTGTTGCTGCAGGACACCGCCGGCGTAGGAAGACAGGGGGGAAGAAGACATTGCAGATCCCCTGGTTTTATTTGGAGTTTCCAGCGGCGGCACGTGAATCCACGCGCCGCCAGTGGCGGTGGCGCGTGGGAGGACGCGCCGCCACTGTTCCTCCGGTTCCAGAAGTGTCCCCCTGCAATTTCTGGAGTTTTAGGGACTGTTTTTTTGTAATTTTTAGATTATGTTATTGTAATATTATTGTAATTTTTGTTTAGTTTGTTTAGAAATTGTATTTTGTATTGCGGATGTAAAAAAGAAAAAGAAAAGAAAAGAAAGAGAAAATAATAACGAGAAAAAGAGATGTGTGTGTTTGTTTTTTTTTTTTATGTATGTTATTGAATAAAAAAAATGAATTTAATATTTTTAATTTATAGGCACAAATATCTAAAGGACGGATAAAATCATGTTATATTTTCCATGAAAATGTAGAACATGTATCTACATATATGGGAACTAATAACTGAATTATCGAAGCCTTAGAATTGGGCTAAAAATTTTATTTATTTTAAAAAAAACACATCAAGTTCACGGCGGCTTACCTCGGGTAGGGTGCGTTAGGGGTGCTAATACCTTCCCTAACCACAACCAGTCCCTTTCCCGTGAATCTCGACAAGACCAGGTACATTTGGGTTTCCTAGTAACCCTCAATTAAATACTAGGTGGCGACTCCAACGAACCAATCAAATCAAGCAAACAACAAAAAATTGCCAAGCCGACGCCGCGCTGATTTTTTGACGTGCGACACAATGCTTAAGGATTGCTGCAGGGAGAGGTTGTAAAGCCTAGGAAACATGAACTGTAGAGGGGCTGCGTGGCCTAGCCAGGAATCAGACCAGAACCTGATGTTTCTCCCATCGCCCACCTTGAACCCGACATTGGATTGGAGGGGAGCGGATATGCTGTGATTTAAGGAAATTGCAGATACCAAGCCACGCCAAGTTGGAGATAAAGAGCCTGCAAACACAGGAAGGCCATTTACGAAATATGGCCGGTGCTTTCGTAGGATAAGATCTTGCCAACCTCCTACCACTCTTTTGTCAAGGTTCCAGAGCCATTTAAACATCAGAGCTAAATTTTTGTTGTGAATATAACCCAACCCAAGACCTCCAAGCGACTTACTCTTAATTACCTTGTTCCAAGCAACCTTACAAATACCATGTGAATTTGAGGTGCCCTTCCAGAGAAAACGACGATTGATGGAGGATATAGCCTTTGTAATGCCCTTTGGCATAGTAAAAACAGACATGTAGTATAGAGGTTGTTGCTACCTAATTTTTGACCCATGTTTTGATAATTTTTCAGAAAAAACCAAAAATAGCAAAAAAAACAATGAAAACCCAAAAAAAAATGCATTTTAGATATATTTGCATCGTTTTTAGCATTTTCAACGTCATCTCAAAAGAATTTAAATTTTCAAAGGTATTTGGAACGCGTTCAACTTTTAACGCGTAAATTTTATGATCACTGATTTTTCTTGTTGAGTTGATGTTGATATTGCTCGCTTTCAAAAATACAAAAAAAATAAGAAAAATCAAAATTTACAAAAAAAGAGGAAAAGAGAAGGAAGGGAAAAGTTGAGGGACTAGTTTGAAAACCTAGCAAAACTTCTCCTATAAATACTATGCTACGGAGAAAAAGAGAGGGGAAAAAAAATTGATTGACGGCAGAGAAAATTTTGGGGGGACCCGGGGGGAAAGAAAAAACCTAAAATCTATCTTCTCTACAGCCGCCCCTCCCTGACCTTGAAAAAACCCACAAGCGCCGTTCTTCCCCCTTTGACTGGCAAAAGGCACACCAGAGACCTTCCCCCCAAAAACAGGACCAGAGAACCAAAGCTTTCCCCCTCCTCCTCCGGGTTTTCTCCCCTCGGCCCCGACGCAGCTCCCCTTCTCTTTCGGGCCAAAAACCAGAGAGCACAAGCCTCCCTCATGATCTCCTTGGTCGCCATTCCCCTGGTCTCCTGGTTCTCTCCCAAATCAAAGGGAGCCTTCCTTTTTTTGCCCTGCTGGAGCCGCCACAAACCCTCCCCTTTGGTCTCGCGATTTTTGCTCCCGAAACAGCCGCCATCTTCTTCTCCTTGGACCAACAACCCGACGACCCGAGCCCCTTCTTCTTCTTCCCTTCGCCACCGTGCAACAGCCGACCCATCGGCTTCCTTCTCCCGGCCGGCCCTCGCAGTGACCAAGGCCGGCAGCCGGCCGCGCCCCCACCGGCCGTCGCTCTCCCTCGCGGCCAAGACAACACACGGCCGCCCATTGACACGGGAGACCAACCTCAGCAGCTCCTCCCCTAGCGGCGCCGAACAGCCTCCGGCGCGCAAAGAACAACCCAAGAAGCGCCCACCGACCGGCAGCCCCTTGGTCATGCCACCGGCCACCTGAAATGAAGAGGAACTTGCAGAGATGCGCAGATCCGAACAAGGAGAAGGAAGAGGAGTCGATCTCGAAAACGAAATTAAAACAGACTTGCTTGTTGCGTTTTGGGTGTTTTGCAGGTAACGGCGTTGCCCATAGCTGGCAGGGAAGAGAAGAGAGGAGGAAACCATTCCAGAGCTCCCCGTATGTTGATCCGTCCCGCGGGCGGCGCGTGAACCCACGCGCCGCTAGTGGCGGCGGCGGGTGGAGAAGACGCGCCGCACTGTTCCTGCAGACCTGGAACTCTTCCTCTGTAATTCCTAGATTTTTAGGGGTTTGTTTTTTTGTTGTAATTTTTACATGAAAGGATATGTATTTAAATTACTTTTTTTTTTTGTTGTGTTGTAAATGTATGACCATGAGTAAAAGGTAATGAACAAGTGATGTGTGGGTGGAGGTAATGAACAGTGATGTGTGCGTGCTTGTATTATTTTTATGTTATTGAATTATAAAATAAAAAAGACAAAAAGAATTAATTGTTTAATTTGAATATGATTAAATATCTCAAGGACAAATAAAATCATGTTGTATTTTCCATGAAAATGTAAGAACATGTTTCTACATATATTCGGGATTTAATAACCGATTTATTAAAGCCTTAGAATTTGATTAATATTTCAAATTTTCAAATCACATCAAACCGCAAAGCATCTTACCTCAGGTAGGGTGCGCTAGGGGTGCTAATACCTTCCCTAGCCACAACCAATCCCTTACCTGTAAATCTCTGACAAAACCAGGATACCCGGGTTTCCTAGTAGCCTTCAGTTAAATTACTAGGTGGCGACTCCAACGAACCTAAATCAACGCATAATAACGAAAAAAATCGCCAGCCGACGCCGCGCGTGGATTTTTTGACGTGCGACAGAATGGCGACTCCACTGGGGATAGGTAATGTTTTCAACATTATTGGACTAAGCTTTGTGTTTTTGATGTGTTTAAATTTTTTGTTTTTGTCTTATTTGATTTTTGTTTTATTCATGCATTGTATAGAATTGTTTCATGCATCACATGTTTTAATTTTTGAAAGCACACACAAGCTTCCGGTTAGGTGGGGGACTAACAGCTTGCCTTATGACTTGAGTCAAGGTTTAAGTTTGTGTAAACCCCAACTCTTCGTTGAGTGCTTAGACTGTTAATGATTGGTACATGTGCCGACCATTACCTACTGAGCCCCCATATTGCCTTCAAGAGGGTGATCACTGGGACAACAAGAGACCTTGTTTAGAGACCAAGTAGTAAACCTACCTCTTGTCTCACGTAAAAGATTAGAACCTGCCATTAGGATGTATGCTCCGTACATATTGTTTTGCATCTGAGCAAGCCTTTCTTGAAGCATCTTGAATTCAGGACTTACGGGGGATATAATGGTCATCGCTCAAGAAATTTCTATTGTAGAGTTTGAGCAAGAATAAGAATTTTTGCTTCATCATGCAAGAGTTATGACCATATGTCACCCCTCAAAGGGCAAGTTCATCATATAAATTACATGTCATGCATTTATCATGCATGTACCGGGATGAAAATAGGTTCCCCATCCGAGCTTTGCCACACCTGAATGAACAAAGATGATGGGAAATGAAAAAAGGGGTCAGATAGAGGCTCATTGTTAAAAGGAAGTTGAGAGCATCAAGGATGGAGTAGCTAGACTCAGGTTTGCTCGAACAAGTGTTGAGCTTCAAATGGAGAGGGAATGTCTACACGGTATTTTGTGGGGACGCTGCTTGTCCACGCCCCATTGAAGCTGCATCTATCTTTTTCAGTCATGAATAACGGCAGCAATGCCTCCAGTCATCAGCTAATGACAGCCTTGGTTCTTGCATCGGATGTTGACCTGAAAAAAACAGAAGCAGGCATTGAACTTCAACATGGCAGAGCTTTCTCTACAGAAATCTGTTTGTGACTCTGCAAGTGGGGAATGCAAGAGGGCATGCAGTACTTTCATACGCTATAAAACTTTGTCTCAAGGTTTCAAAGACCGAAACACTTGGAGTAGGCCGAAGAGTCAGACCTAGTATGAAAACATGAGCAGTCATCGAACTTTGATGTGGCAGAGCTCTCTCTACAAAAACTCGTTTATGGCTCTGCAAGTGGAGAATACAAGAGGGGATGTAGTACTTTCAGACGATATGAAAATTTACCCCACCAGTTTCAGCATCGAAAAACTGTAGTAGGCAGAAAAGCCAGACCTGAGCTAGAAAACAAGAGCAAATACAGAACTTCAACGTGGCAGAGCTCTCTCACGTAAATCTGTTTGTGGCTCGCAAGTGGGGAATGCAAGAGGGGATGCAAGACTTTCATATGCTACAAAACTTTGTCTCACCAGTTTCACCACCACAACACTGTAATAGGCAGAAGAGACATATCTGGGCTGAAAAACAAAAAAAAAGACTGAAACTTCAATAGAGCAGAACTCCATCTACATATGTCTGTTTGCTGCACTGTTAGTGAGGAAACGAAGATGAGACAGAGGAGTTTTAGATTCATCAGGTTTTCCCCTAGTTGAGACAACACGTGATTCCACACGTAGGCAGTGGCGGTGCTGCATGTTTTTGTGCCCTGCCAAGATTACCTGCTGTTGAAAGGTTTCCAACAACCCTCAACCAACCACAACAACATTGGAAGATTGACATGATGTTGTGAGGATTTGCTGAAAGAATTGAACAGCCTATCAAGATTGGGAAAGATTGAAGGCTCTATCATGGATTTCAGAACTATGAAGAGAGTTGAATCAGAAGATGACTCTCAATTGAGAAACCTCAGTTATTTTGCCTAGTCAGGTCTCGCTATAACATCAACTGCTCAAATGTCTTTGCCAAGATTGACATCCTTTTGCCACCCAAGTTGACCTACCAGCACCTATCAGATTCCAGACTTTTTGCTTGACTCCGACAAATCCCATGCAACCACCATTTGCTATGTGGTATAATCCAGACAAAAGATGTGATGTCATGGTGGGGTCCTCGGCCATTTCAATTGAACAGTTCCAAGAATTTTAAGGATCAAGTCCAGAAGTTGGTGAGCAAGAGACGAGTAGAGTCTGTGAGGGAGGGTGTCATTGGTCATATTGTCATGGAACATCCTCAGAATGGCAAGTGATTGAAATTGCTTGGCAAAACACAGATATTGCCAAAGTAGCTGATCCAAGAAGGGTGTTGAACTGTCAGTCATTTTTGTTATGGATTTTGCCATCTTGCATTTTGTTTTGGGGTCACATATCATCCTTGAACGAAACATGTCTTTCCTTTCTCTCTGTTGTTTTGAAATCAAGAGATGCTTCTTTCAAAGGGTATTTTGACAAAATATTTTGATCAAACTCCAACATGCGATTAAGATTAATCAATCCTGAAGATTAAAAGTATTTTGATTGCAGAAATGACTCGATGCTTGAAAATGACATGAGGTGACCAAACAATTTTGAACTCATACTCGAAACACACACCATGTAGCTAAATTTTAGCAGTATGCATAATGACATGTAGTGGATTCGGTAGTTATGGACTCGTGAATCATAATTCTTACAAGTCCAAATCATTACACTAGACAAGGTCAAAATTTATCGGTTCTAACCGACCTTGCTTGAAATGAGAAAAGGCCATCTTTGTTATCCTTTCACATTTCTTGAAATATTATCCTTTGCAGTCCCATTTGAGCTGGATAGAATATTCTTTCAAAAGAAACCCTGATTAGGATCACACCCTACACTGGGGGCAAATGAGAGATATTTTGAAGACACTGATAGGATTAATGGATAAAAGAAAGGCTTAGAATAAAAGCCCAATGATTGAGAAAGGGAGAACAAGAAAAGCCATAGATTGAGGGTCATCCAAGAAAACTTTGAGGAAGGTTATGTAAAAGCAAAAAAAGTGGAAATGAAGGGGAATGCCTATCAATTCTAAGATGGGCAAAAGAGGTTTCAATGGAAGAAAGACACAACAAATGTCAAAAGTCAACACCAAAAAAAATCAAGTTTCATGTCTTTTGGCGTGTCTAGGATAAAGCCTTTAGTGTCTTCAAAAAATTTTAGATTCATTATTCATCGGGAGAAAAAGTGGATTTGCATTTATGACTTATGTTAAGAGAATTCGATCTTTGAAATTAACAAGGTCAAATGTCACTTCTCTACAATGACCACAAGAGAAAGAGAGTTGATGAATAGTTGATGTTGATCCTAGGTCTTTGAAACCCTCAAACACTTTTTGAGCTTGTGAAATCCCTTTCTTTCATAGCCATGAACCATAGCCTGCATTACGTGCTTTTTAAAAGCCCTTTTTGATCAAGTAAGCAATCTGAACCGATAAATGGCGATCTCAAAACTTGAAGAGTTTTTTCCATAAGAGTCGTGGCTTCATGAATTAAGCTACTGGTTATTATGCATGCTTGATAAAATTGGTGCTAAAAAAGAAAACAATCTTTCTTGATGAATCCTCAAGTTTTGACTTTGAGTCTTTTGTTTTCCTTGAAATTAACGGAAGGTCACCTCATCACAGATCATCAAAAGATATACCCAAGATGAAAGATTAAAAGCGATACAAAGAACTATGAAAAAAAGTCATTTTAATCTTACAACCGGTCATTTCTGTTTTCAAAATACAAGACAGTCAAAAGATTACATTGAATAGCGTGTGTTGGGTCTTTGACCAAAGAAGCTTGATTTCGAAAAATACTTTCAAAAATTGACATCTCTTTGATTTCATTTCAACAAATTAGACTTGAATAGACATGATCTTGGAAGTATGAGAGTTGATTCCAGAATAGAAAGATTGTCAAACAAGAAGAATATTGATCGAGTTTGCAAAATCCTTGACAAGAATGACATTCAACACTTCTTGACACTCTTTGAAAAGTTGACCACCTAGGGGCAATACAGTGGACCTTGAGAAGGAAAACAAACAGTATTCAGATCAGTTGGGGGCAAAGAAAGAATCGAATGATGAGTTGGCGAAGTCCATCAAAGTCATTCTGGCGATCACAAAAACCATTTGGTTATAGACGTAGAAGAATGAGCATGTTCGGATCATATTGGGGGGCAATGTTGTTCAAAGACAATCCATGATTTAGTGAACTTCGGCGGCAATTGATGGGCAACGCGCACTTGAAAGATATTTTCATATCTTCATCTTGGTTTATCATCCCCAACATGGCTATGACTTTTGAATGAATGTTGGAAGGATGCACCCACTAAGGCTGACTGTGGGGCCATTTGTTTTGAAACCTAAAGATGCATTTCACCGCATGAATATGGGTGATGAACATCATTGATGATGCCAAATCATTTCTTTTTATAAGCTGATTTGATTAGCCAAGAGGAATCTATGGAGAAGAACATTGAGTTTACAACGATGAGTTTTTTATTGCAAGCTATGAGATGCATGTCCGGATGACTTGGCAGTATCCAAGAAGGTTGATGAGAACATATACTTGAAAAGTATTGTTTCAATTGGAGGCAAGTTCATGACTAGTTGACAATCTTGATGGGTGTTGGCATGATGCACACAATCAATCAGAGGATAATTCTCAGAAGAATTCAGGAGAGAAAATCCTTCATGATGAATCAAGCAAGACCGCACTTGGGGGCATGGTCAAGCTTGATAAACAGCGAGAGCAGTAATCATTGTGGACAACTCAGGATGGGCACAGCACTTACAGCTGAGTGGATGGCTAACTCATGAATAAGTCAAGGCATCCAAAGAACAAAGAAAGCTTGGGAATGCAAACAAAGGCACCTTGTGATGATGGAACATCGAAGAGGGGGGGACCTATATTTCACATCAGGTAAGGATGCATGCATGTCATCTAACCTCAAAGCATTGCACATACTTGTGATTTGTTACAGAAAGATCCTCAATGAAGTCCAGCAAGATTGTGGACAAAGAAAGAATCATTGAGTTGAGGATGACAAAGAATCGGTTTAGATCCTGGAACGAGAAGAGAATGAGATGAACCCCGCCGTAGGAGAATCTCAAAGAAACGAGGAGATTAACCCCGTCATCAAGAGGAGTCTTCAAGTCAACCCGCAACTGAGAAGGTGCCAAGTTTCTCGGCCTTGTCTGTCGGGATTGCTCCAACCAAGTCGTTGTGCCAGGTAAGTCACATTCTATCTTTGGGTAGGTCACCCATTATAACGCGACCACTTCACATTTTTTCTATCTTCCACCTGGGTAGGTCACCCATTATAACGCGACCACTTCACATTTTTTCTATCTTCCACCTGGGTAGGTCACCCATTATAACGCGACCACTTCACATTTTTTTCTATCTTCCATCTGGTAGGTCACTCATTATAATGAGACCGCACATCACATTCTTTCCACCTGGGTAGGTCACCCATAACAATGAGACCACTTCATATTTTTTCTATCCTCCATCTGGGTAGGTCACCCATTACAATGAGACCACTTCATATTTTTTTTCTATCTTCCATCTAGGTAGGTCACCCATTATAATGAGACCGTTTTTCACATTCTTTCCACTTGGATAGGTCACCCATTACAATGAGACCATTTGTTACACACATTTTTTTAGTTTTGATTTAATGAGGTCGCCAGATGGGATCTCATGTAGCTTTGGTTAAAGGGAATCGCCAGATGGGATTTCAGGTTGACCAAGTTACTCACTTTTTTTTAGTTTTGGTTTAATGAGGTCGCCAGATGGGATCTCATGTAGCTTTGGTTAAAGGGAATCGCCAGATGGGATTTCGTGTTGACCAAGTTACGCACTTTTTTTTTAGTTTTGATTGGATGAGGTCGCGGATGGGATCTCATGTAGCATTGGTTAAAGGAAATCACCAGATGGGATTTCAGGTTGACCGAGTTACACTTTTCTTTGTTTTAATGAGGTCGCCAGATGGGATCTCATGTAGCTTTGGTTAAAGGAAATCGCCAGATGGGATTTCAGGTTGACCGAGTTACACACTTTTTTTTTAGTTTTGACTGAATGAGGTCACCGAGATGGGATCTCATGTAGCTTTGGTTAAAGGAAATCGCGGATGCGATTTCAAGGTTGACCGAGTTACACTTTTCTTTGTTTTAATGGGGTCGTCAGATGGGATCTCATGTAGCTTTGGTTAAAGGGAATCGCCAGATGGGATTTCAGGTTGACCAAGCTACACACATTTTTTTAGTTCCAGTTTAATGAGGTCGCTAGATGGGATCTCATGTGGCTTTGGTTAAAGGGAATCTCCATATGGGATTTTAGGTTGACCGAGCTACACACATTCTTTGGTTTTGAAAAAGGAGATCGCCAGAGGGGATCTCAAGTTAACGAAAGAAAGAAAGAAAGAAAGAAGAAAAAAAAAGAAAAGAAAGAAACATTTAGAGTTTTTCTTTACAAAGCTTACTATGCAAAACATTGAGGAGTTTGGCTTCGTAAGCATTGTAAAGAGGGGGCATCTGTTGCTACCTAATTTTTGACCCATGTTTTGATACTTTTTGCGAAAAAACCAAAAATAGCAAAAAAAACAATGAAAACCCAAAAAAAAATGCATTTTAGATATATTTGCATCGTTTTTAGCATTTTCAACGTCATCTCAAAAGAATTTAAATTTTCAAAGGTATTTGGAACGTGTTCAACTTTTAACGCGTAAATTTTATGATCACTGATTTTTCTTGTTGAGTTGATGTTGATATTGCTCGCTTTCAAAAATACAAAAAAAATAAGAAAAATCAAAATTTACAAAAAAAAGAGGAAAAGAGAAGGAAGGGAAAAGTTGAGGGACTAGTTTGAAAACCTAGCAAAACTTCTCCTATAAATACTATGCTACGGAGAAAAAGAGAGGGGAAAAAAAAATTGATTGACGGCAGAGAAAATTTTGGGGGGACCCGGGGGGAAAGAAAAAACCTAAAATCTATCTTCTCTACAGCCGCCCCTCCCTGACCTTGAAAAAACCCACAAGCGCCGTTCTTCCCCCTTTGACTGGCAAAAGGCACACCAGAGACCTTCCCCCAAAAACGGGACCCCGGTAGAACCAAAGCTTTCCCCCTCCTCCTCCGGGTTTTCTCCCCTCGGCCATTGCAGCTCCCCTTCTCTTTCGGGCCAAAAACCAGAGAGCACAAGCCTCCCCTCATGATCTCCTTGGTCGCCGTCTCCCCGGTCTCCTGGTTCTCTCCCAAATCAAAGGGAGCCTTCCTTTTTTTGCCCTGCTGGAGCCGCCACAAACCCTCCCCTTTGGTCTGCGATTTTTGCTCCTGAAACAGCGCCATCTTCTTCTCCTTGGACCAACAACCCGACAGACCCGAGCCCCTTCTTCTTCTTCCCTTCGCCACCGTGCAACAGCCGACCCATCGGCTTCCTTCTCCCGGCCGCTGGCCCCTGGCAGTGACCCAAGGCCAGCCGGCCGCGCCCCCCACTGGCCGTCGCTCTCCCTCGCGGCCAAGACAACACGGCCGCCCATTGACACGGGAGACCAACCTCACGGCTCCTCCCTAGCGGCGCCCGAACAGCCTCCAACGGCAGCAACAACCCAGCAGCGCCCACCGACCGGCAGCCCTTGGTCATGCCACCGGCCACCTGAAACAGAAGAGGAACTTGCAGAGATGCAGCAGATCTGAACAAGGAGAAGGAAGAGGAGTCGATCTGAAAACGAAATTAAAACAGACTTGCTTGTTGCGTTTTGGGTGTTTTGCGAGTAACGGCGTTGCCCATAGCGGCAGGGAAGAGAAGAGAGGAGGAAACCATTCCAGAGCTCCCCTGTATGTTGATCTGTCCTGCGGCGGCGGGTGGAGAAGACGCGCCGCACTGTTCCTGCAGACCTGGAACTCTTCCTCTGTAATTCCTAGATTTTTAGGGGTTTGTTTTTTTGTTGTAATTTTTACATGAAAGGATATGTATTTAAATTCTTTTTTTTTTTTGTGTTGTAAATGTATGACCATGAGTAAAAGGTAATGAACAGTGATGTGTGGGTGGAGGTAATGAACAGTGATGTGTGCGTGCTTGTATTATTTTTATGTTATTGAATTATAAAATAAAAAAGACAAAAAGAATTAATTGTTTAATTTGAATATGATTAAATATCTCAAGGACAAATAAAATCATGTTGTATTTTCCATGAAAATGTAAGAACATGTTTCTACATATATTCCGGGATTTAATAACCGATTTATTAAAGCCTTAGAATTTGATTAATATTTCAAATTTTCAAATCACATCAAACCGCAAAGCGACCTTACCTCAGGTAGCGTGCGCTAGGGGTGCTAATACCTTCCCTAGCCACAACCAGTCCCTTACCTGTAAATCTCTGACAAAACCAGGATACCCGGGTTTCCTAGTAGCCTTCAGTTAAATTACTAGGTGGCGACTCCAACGAACCTAAATCAACGCATAATAACGAAAAAAATCGCCAGCCGACGCCGCGCGTGGATTTTTTGACGTGCGACGTAGGTAGAGAGTTTAAGACAGATTTAATAAGACATATTCTCCCAGCCATGCTCAGAAACTTCCCTTTCCATTTGCTTAACTTTGCTCTGATTGTTGACAATACCGGTTTCCAAGTGGAGAGCCTAGTTGGGTTAGCACCAAGAGGCAGGCCAAGGTATGTGACTGGGAAAGTGTCACTGCGACAGAAAATTGCGTTAGCCATACCTGAAGTGTATTCGTTGTCCAAATTAATTCCTATAAGTGAGCTCTTATAGAAATTAACTTTCGGCCCGGAGATGATCTCAAACCATCGAAGGATCCTCTTGGCATGCGAAGAGAGGAATAATCATTTGGCAGGAAAATCAAAGTGTCATCTGCATATTGCAAATGGGTTATGTGATGCCCTGGTAAAGTTTGCAAGCCTTTGAAGTAACCTGATTCAGATGCCCTGTTGAATAAAACTGATAGCCCCTGAACTGCTATGTCAAATAGGAAAGGAGAAAGGGGGTCCCCTTGCCTGAGACCCCTCTCCATACTGAATTCTCTGCTAGGAGAGCCATTTATGAGGATGGCCAATTTAGATGTGGACAAACATTTAGAAATCAGATTCCTCCAATGAGAGCCGAAACCCATATAGTCCATGGTAGAATCGATATGCTCCCACAATATCGAGTCGAAGGCTTTATGAAAATCTACCTTTAGCAAAAACCCGTGGTCCTTCTTGCTGTGAATAGTATGGACAACCTCGTTTGCTATCATGAACCCATCTAGAATCGACGCCCGCAATGAAAGCGCATGGTTTACACTTATCACATCCGGCAAGACACTTCTCGACCTAGTGGACAATAGTTTTGCCACTATTTTATATAACCCATGAATCAAACTAATCGGCCGGAATTGGGAGAATCGCACGACCCCTTAGTCTTCGGAATCAACGTGACAAAGGATGAGCCAATTCCCTTTGGTAATTTACATGTTCCGAAAAATTCTTTGACCATCACAAAGATGTCGGAGCGATAAGATTCCATGTCTTTTTATAGAAGGAGAAGGTGAACCCATCGGGACTGGGGCTTTTGAACCGTCACAATCCCATACTCGCTTGCTTCACTTCCTCCAATGAAGGTAATCTTTCTAACCTAACCGATCTTGCTTCGAGATTTTAGAGAATCCCGAGCCTCCCATTTCAATTCTTTTGCATTGTGGCTTGGCAAACAAAGATGAGAAGAAGTTGACAAAGCACCTCTTTGATGTCATTTGGAGAGACTAAAAATCTATCATTCGTTCAATCTTGCTGATGTGGTTGCGGCCATTTCTCAAACTTGCCGAAAGGTGGAAGAAACGGGTGTTTTTATCCCCCATTTTGCACCAATTTTGGCGGGATTTCTGTCTCCAAATATCCTCAATCTTCCTGTTGACATCCCAAAGCTCAGAGTTCAGATTCTTAAGCTTTGATTTTTCAGTCTCAGACAAGAGGCGCACCTCGCTTATATCTTCGATGGTTGTGATGGAGTTCTGAATGTCTTCAAGTTTTGTATTTTGATTACCGAAAGTGGATTTGTTCCATTGTCTCAGTATTTTCCCCAAAGTTCCTAGTTTCTTTACCAATCTATACTCCCCTGGAAATTCCTTGCAGCTATCGGACCGGAGGATCCGAAAGTCAACTAAGAATGAAGGGTGAGACAACCAACGGTTAAGGAAGCGGAAAGCCTTCCATCCCCAATCAACCTTTGGTGTCTCGAAGAAGCAATTGACAAGTGATCGGACATCCCCCTAGGGTAGCGAGTGATAAGAATGGAAATTGAAGGTGGAACTCTGGAGATGCAAAGGCCCTATCGATACAGCTCATGGAACCCCCCCTAAACCAAGTGAAACGGCTGCCCTGCAGTTTGAATTCAATCAGAGCACAATCGGATAGGAATTTACGGAGAGCAGCTGACCCTGAATGATTAATATAGCCGCTACTTCTCTCATGAGCATGAAGAGTTTCATTGAAATCACCTATCACAACCATTGGTAATTTAAAGGCAAACTTCGAGTGGTGATGTCTTCCCACGGCTTAGCACGGTCTTGCACAGAAGATGCAAAGATATACACCAACTACCATGCGGTTAAAGGAAGAATTAACATGTTTGCCGCTTAGGCAGATCCATTGGCCCCCAAATTCTATGGAATTAACCTCAAAGATAGAGCTATCCCACATCACTATGATCCCGCCTGATTTGCCAACAGACTCTAGAAAAGCCCATTTAACAGTTACGACATTCCATAAATTTCTGATGAAGGAATCGCAACAGTTATCTTTTTTTGTTTCTAATAGAAAGCAGATGCCAACATTACTGTGGAGCAACCTATTCCGGATGGAATATCGTTTGTTCAACATACCCAACCCACAACTGTTCCAAGCAAAGATATTCATAGATATAGCAAGACCAAGCCTTATCAAACTTAGAAGGGTGAGGAACTTACAGTTGATTGACTGATGTCCACTCGTCTACTTCTCTGTCAATGTTCCCCCGAACTCCCTCTTCATACCCTATAAGATCTTGGTAGATTCCCAATCCCAGAGCCGCTGCATCATGTAACATTTCCCGAGTCTCCTTGTCTCTATCAAAACCATAAGCCTGATTATCCTTGTAGGCTGCTTCAAACCGAACATTTCCTTGCTTAATTCCTGAATTGAGGGAATCAAAGGAGACACCTTTCTCGGTAGTGTTGGCTACACTACCGCTAGCTTGCAACACTTTCAGTTTCCTTGTTTTGCTTCTAGCATTCATGTTGTTTTCTTTGATCGATTTTGAGGAGGCCTGCTGGCTGCACTGAGAGTTCAAATGGCTTGGTAGACTAGTATGTGCATCACGGTCTCGTATCCATGGAGGCATGATTTGAGGTAATATCTCGCATGTTTATCGAAGATGACTTAATAGCGGGGATGAGCTATTATCTTTTAGATATTTGTTTCTGTAAGAGTCAGGAGCAACATCTGCTAAGCCTCTGTTAGCCAAAACATGTTTGTTTTTCTTCACTTTGTTCCTTTTTATGCATGTATATTTAGGGCCAATTCCTCTGATTTGTCTAAGCTTCTTCCTTTTTCTTTCCTTTCGTTCCATATCCACCGCTTCTTGAGGTTCCGCGATCACGTATGAAATCCGAGTAGGAGTTCCGCAATTGGTTGTGATCTAAATTCAAGGTTCTTGGCTGTTTTGGAGGAGGGCCTTAAATCCCGGGTTGAAGAAGTGTTAGATAGCCTTGTTCCTTTCACCGGCCCGTGGTGCCTTTTTTTCCAGTGCCCACTCCCCGTAGCCGATTGTACCGAGACATCCGTTCAGCCGCCTGTCGGTTGCCTCATGCATGTTTTCCTTTAATTTGTTATCGTGTGACATTTCGGGGGTGGCCGATATGTATCATTGTGTATTTGCCGATCCGTTGTCCGGAGGTTATGTGTTTCATCCGTTTCGGGGAAAAGGCAAAGCGTTTTTTGAAATTGTGTCAAGATGATCCCGCTTGTTTGGTGGCCCGGTGTGCCCCCGACGTAAGATGAGAGAGAAATCGATATCCACATCCGTCTTTTGTTGCTCCGTTATAGTAGTGTTCGTTGCACAAGGGTCACCGCGTGGTCGTAGTCTTTAAACCCGTTGCCGTGACTTCATCTGAAGTTGCAAAGTCGCTGCATGACTCTTCATCTAATGGTGCAGTAATATCCATTGAATGTTTGATTGTAGACGTAGGGGATAAAAATCCGGTTTCATTTCCATGATTGAGATATCAAATTCGTTGCCATCTAAAACCAATAAAACATGCTCATTTAGAGTTTCAAAGGAAGTTGTGCTCAGCAACACTTTTACTCCCGTGAGCGATCCTTGGCTCACACCGGTGATGTCGTACCCAACCATCTTCCCCGCTTTCTCGGTGATGGATTCAATACATCCGCGGTTCCATCCTATCAAAGGTAATCCCAAAGTATAGACACCCACACAAATCTATCTCGTAGCTTTAGCTCCCTTTTTCCATGGTTTCGTATGAGAGAATGATGTTTTCAAAACAGAGGATCCATTAACCAGCTCTTTCTCCATAGATTCTCGATTTGTAAAGGTAATGACTGCTTGGCTTGCTCCCAGAAAACGGAAGCCCACTGTCCGCCTAATATTTTTTAGAACCATATACTCAAGGTGAGCATAGTCCACGTTTGTGTTTATGGATCCCACTAAACTTCTCAGAAGCCATTCCTTGTCATCAGGGATAGACTCATAGTACACCGTCTTCCTTGGGTGCTTTGTGACAAAGAGAGCTTCAACAAATGTCCGGAGTCCCCGTAGGTGAGTTTAGGCATGGCTTTTACTTGTGGTTATGGTTTTATAACAAGGTCCGGTTTTTTCCCTTCGGATCTTTTTGAAATCGACTAGGTTTGCATGAATTTTGTATGAATCGAACCGGATAAGGTTCAAGCCGTCACAAATTTCAGATTCTTTTAAAGTGGAGAGGAAGGAAACAAAGCCAAACTGTCTCCTCGTGATGTTTTTTTTCCGGAGACAAAAAGATTGGTAACATGACTAATCTTTGAAAGCCTCTTTTGAGGTCATGATAATCTAACCATGATGGGAAACGTTCAAAAAAGAACTTAGAAGGGCCAATGACTGGGAAGGTTGTGTTAGAAGGGGGATTCGTCGTTTCGGACGCTTTCGCGGTTTGGGGCACGGGAGTCGGGAGGCTTAGTGTAACAGGGGGGATGGAAGGTTGTTGTGGGTGTTTAGGTGGGGGAGGGGAAGGGGAAGGGGGAGGGTAAGGATCTATGAACTTGAAAGTTGTGTTGACCGGTATTTGAGAGGCTAGAGTATTCAGAGTCTGTAGAGTTATAGGAGTCTGGTTTGCAGTGGCGATCAAAGGCTTTTTGGATGGGAACATGTTTGCAGGTAACACCGTTACTTCTCTATTTGTGGAAATCAACATTACCAAAACAGGGAACTAAGTTTCCCAGCAGTAGCGGGAAGTGATGGACTGAGGTTTGTTTAGAAGAAACTGAGGAAGAGAGGAGGAAGATCTTGTGGGGAGCGGCTGGTTTTATTTCTCTAGTTTTGGTCAGGAAAGGGAGAGTGAGATCTGTCGGTTGAGGGAGGGGAAAACTTTGGCTGATGAGAGGGGGGAGTGTTCAAGCTAAAGCAAGTTAGATTCCAAACCAAAACCAAGGCAGTTGCTGGTGGAGTTGCTGCAGCACGAGATGCTCCTCATTGCTGCTGAAAGAAGTGGTCACGCTTCTGATCCAAAGGAGCCGCTGCTGGATCCGCCGCCGGTGCTGGAGCCGCCACTGCTGGAGCCATCCCTGCCACTGCCTGACCAGTTGGAGATGCTGGATCCGTTGATGGTGGAGATGGATCTGGATCTGCTGCTGCTGCTGCGTTGCTGGAGCTCCTTGCCGCTGGATCTTAGTGTAGGGTCCTCTAAAATCTTCCTACTTTCCGTGAGTTTATTGCTAGCTTTTTCTGTCTTGCTTCAGCCAAATGTGTTGGGAGGCAGTTGGAGATGCTGGAGTCGCTGCTGGTGGAGGTGGATCTGGATCTATGGCAGCTGAGAGGGAGGCTTACTTTACTGTAGCAACTTCCACGGTGATCGCCGCTTTTCCATTGACTTGAGTATTTGAATATTTTTTTTTCAATTTCAATTAATGTCGATTTCGCACCCCGCATCACGAATGAAGTTTAGAATGTAAAAATGGATAAGAAATAACCATTTGTGGAGAAGATGAGTTTACAGTGTGGGTTAATGGCTGGCTACGGGAGGTTTTGGTGAGAGGAAGTGAATGGAGGAGGCAAGATGACGGTGCTGGTGGAGAGGGCTGTGTTTGTGAAAGCGTTTTTGACAACCTTGATTTCCATTAATGATAACCGACTTGTTCAATTAAACTAGGAAAAACTATTGTTTTCAACCGGTCAAAATTTCATAGGCTTTACTATAAAAGCAAGATACAAGGGAAACTTTTTTTTTTTCTAACAATGTACACCCCAGCCAATATTTGTCTCAGGTACGTCCAATCTCATGGCCTTTTTTTTTTCCTTTCATTACTTTAAATATTAGTATGTTTAATCATAGTTATCAAATTTGACTCGGGGTTGATCCGGTTAAAAGGTCAAGTCTCGAGTTTTAAGAGTCAACCCGGATTAATTAAAAAAAATTAAAAAAAAAAATTATTCAACCGGTCAAAATTTCATAGGCTTTACTATAAAAGCAAGATACAAGGGAAACCTTTTTTTTTTTTTTCTAACAATGTACACCCCAGCCAATATTTGTCTCAGGTACGTCTAATCTCATGGCCTTTTTTTTTCCTTTCATTAATTTAAATATTAGTATGTTTAATCATAGTTATCAAATTTGACTCGGGGTTGACCCGGTTAAGGGGTCAGGTCTCGAGTTTCAAGGGTCAACCCAGGTTAATTCAAAAAAATAAAAAAAAATTAAAGTTTTAATATTTCATATGAAAAAATACTAAAGGGTTTCAAATTTCTATTGAAAAAATAAGCTTCAAATCTCATATTGAAAATATAACTTTTTTCTTGAGAATATAGAGTATATATATTAAAGGGTTTAAAATCCCGCATTGAAAAGATACTATGTTATCCTTTTAAGTTGAAGTATTTAAACCAAAACGTTTTTTATCCTACATTGAAAAAATAACTTTTTTCCTGTGAACATAGAGTATATATACTAAAGAGCTATAAATCCCACATTGAAAAAATAATTTTTTTCTTGGGAACATAGAGTATATATATTAAAGGGTTTCAAATCTCACATTGAAAAAATAAAACATTTTTCTAATATTCTTGTTGCACGTGTGCAGCGTCGCGGCGATTATTGTCCAATGTATCGGGAACGATTGAGAAATGAAAGGACAAGGAATTCTTGCCCTTTATCAATGGAAGGAAGAAATGAGAGTCACCACCTAATATTTTGATCACTAGAAACCCTAATTGATCCTAGAGTTTGGGAAAGGGGATTGATTGCGTAAAGAAAGGTATTATCACCCCTAATACCCCTTACTTAAGGTACGTTTAATTGTTTGATATAACTAAAGTATTGTTGAGTTTGTGTTTTCTAATCGTTGGTTCGTCTATGGTCAAAGAAAAGTCCTTCTCAGTAAGAAGATCCTTATCTTATCAAGTTAAAAACCTAACCGTCTTAATGTCAATATAAAAACAAAATGAACTACTTTTTCATCTAATATCGGGAATATGTCTTACGTATAAGTTCATAATTCTAGATACTAAAAGAAAACAAAATAAATTTTTTGGTATTTTTGATATATGAGCCTAATTCTCATGACTTTAATAAACTGGTTATTAAATTCCAAAATATATGCAAAAAGGTATTCTTGAATTTTCGCATGGGACTACGATGTGATTTTATTTTTGAGAGAATTAGTTGTATGCATGAAAATAAGACATATTTTTGTTGTTTTTTTTTATATTTTTTTTTTGCAATATTTCAGAAAAAACCGGCTATTTTAATATTGGATTTGAATCTAAAAATTGAACAAAAAACATCAAACAATCAAAATGAAGCATGAGATACCAAATCTATAAATTAATAACTTAAAATAGCCTATATGTCCATGTAACATGGATTCAAAATTTGTTTTCTGAACCCATTTTTATGCATGAACATGTTGAACAAGCTAAGGATAAACACCCTTGCATTAACATGCATAACTTAAACTAAACCAAAACTAAAACAAAATTTATATATTAAAATAAAAACTTAAACATAAACTTTAATACATTAGGTTGAGTTGAAACATAAACTTTAATACATTAGGTTGAGTTGGTTCTTTACACAAGTTAACTAGATGATATTCTTATAATGATGACTTGTTATGTAACAACCTTGAATTTCTACGTCCTTTTTCCACGATACATTGAAAATTTTCAGGTAATTATATATATATATACAGGTTCCACCAAAATTTCGGCAGAGTCTCCCCTATACTGGGGGGTCCCAAGTTATCGACAAAATCATATTACACTTCCAATTTTATTTCACATCTCGATCCAATTATCCTGGATCTCAACCCAACTCATCATCATCAACAAAACACATCTTATTCAATAACATCATATAATGTAATTCAAGTGAAATATTCGATTTCAACTATAATCATGTATGGTTAAATAGGTACTTAGAGTTACAAACATTAGATTAAAGTCATACATTCAAATTTATGGATTAATATTACATTTCAAGTTTTAGAAGATAAGTTTCTTAATTTACAAATAATTTACATGGTCAAAAGCAAAAGATAATTAAACTAATATCACTCTTGATGCGACCCTAGTGGACCTGAAAATAGAAATTAACATGTATACATAAATATAAAAGGTAGTAACAAGCAATAATAATGACAAGTAATAATCTCTATGAAATTTCTTTTGATATATAATATTAGCATAAACCTCTTTTACAACATATATTTTCCATCTATTATCAATATCTATATAATATCCTATCTCATTTGCCAAGAATAATTTCATCTTAGAAATCTCAATAAAACTCAACGGTTCACGAACATCATCTCCTTATAAATCAATTCTCACTTGATACCAAGATATTCCTCTCTTGGTATCATTAGCTTATCTCATTCTTTTGGAATAACTAATCAATATTTTCCCTTTCATTTTCTAGAAGGTCCTCGCCGACACTAATAAATCTCATTAGTATCATTAGTCTTCTAATATTGGGCTAGACTAATAAATTACATTCACGTGCCAATATCAATACAACCGATTAGTATCATTAACTATTCCATCCTCAGAATAGTTAATCAAATCTTTTTCATATCTGGTTTACAATCAAAGTTGTCAATATCAAGAACCCTCCTTATCTGGTGTAGCTAATCACACTAGAAATGATTGTCGATACCAATGTGATCCATTGATATCATTAACTATTCTCGACCCAGAATAGTTAATCAACTTATCTTTTTCACTAAACCAGGAGTAATCATGTTGATGTTAGTAATCTTTACTAACATCATTAGTCACCCAATTGCTCGGGATCAACTAATCAATTTAAGAAATGTCGGCACCGATGAAACCTCATCGAAACCATTAGCAATCCAAACCCAGATAGCTAATCAATGTTGTTTGAAATGCCGGTGCTATTGAGCCCTTATTGATACCATTAGCTACCTAAACTCGGATAGCTAATCAATGTCACCTTAAATGTCGGTACCAATGAAACCTCATTGATACCATTAGCTATCCAAACCCGGATAGCTAATCAATGTCATCTGAATTTTCCATTCGTACCAATCCCCTATATTTTATTTTCTTTTTCATTAATATCATATGCATTGTAACCACAGTTGTTAAGTATCATTCACACACAAACTTAGTTATCAACATTACGACCACTAAGCATAATTCACATAACCTTGGTCACCCTCATCACAGTGTCAAGTATCATTGTAATATATCCTTAGCCACCAACACTATGGTAACTAATTATCTATCATTTTTCCCCCAATCTTTAAGTCATTGTGTATACCCAATCCATACTGAGGTATGTAAGATAATTACATCATTCCAAGGTCATTATGGCTAATTCGATGCCTATCAATGTAAGGTAATTGTATTCATCCTAATAATAACATAATTAATTTGATACATAACAATGCACGCAAGGTACTCATATTTGTTCAAACATCATCCTAACTAATGGAGGTATATCGTTGCATGCATGGTACTCTTATTCATTCTAGCAATATCATCACAAGTTTGATACATATCAATATATGTAAGATACTCATATCCATTTCAATTATATCATAACTAGTCAATACACATCAAAGCACGCAAGGTACTTATATTCATTCAAATATTATTGAAGCAATAAAACAATAAATTGTAAAATTTATCAATAAGTTTACACAAATTCAAAAGACAAGGTGCAATGCACCTACCTAGAGTATATGCATGTGTTACCACTCTATGTAATTGTCAAATCCCTACAGCTTCTCCTGTACCACCAGGGATTTAGTTTTTATCAATAATATAACCAACATCACAACTTCATTTAATTCTCATTTAACTAGTATTCTCAAACTAATCACAAGGAGTTTCCTTAGAATCTCATACTCTTACCCATTTTCATGTTTATATTCATTCTTTTAATTTTATTATTAAAATCATCACTTAACAATAATTTCAAGCAAAGATTAAAAATTATTTAATTCCGATCAATTTAGCTTAACCAATCCAAAACACTATTTAATGGTTTAATCAGAACTAAACTAAAAAAAAAAACTTAGTTCTAGGCGTGATTTGTCTCTATGAAAGGCTGAAGCATAAAAATACAACTTTCATGAAGAAATCAACTCTAAATTATTTAGTTTTAAGACTCAATATCAACAATCACAATGACCCCACCTTTATAGCTAAAATTTTGGACAATGAGGATTTTCATCCCTTGGAAATCCTTTTCAACTTATTTTCATGCATAAACAACATTATCCAAAGTCACCTGGCATCATTAAATTACAAATTTAAATCAATTCTAAAACAAAACATTCAAAAAATTTCCCTACCTCTACAATATAGTAAGATTCGGCCAAAATAAGAAAACTCATCCCTTTGGGATTTCTCCTATTATTATTATTTATTTATTTTTTACACACACTATATATGTTATTATCCTTGTTTAGCATTATTAATACAACAAAATGATTAACCATTTATTTTCTTTCACTTTCTCTTCATGCGATTAAACATATACGACAAACCTTAACAATTAATATTCTTATATCATTATCACAACAATAATTTCACCGTACTAGTTGGAATCCATGACAATCTTCATTAACTAATCAATTTGTCAAAAATATACTTATGGCTAGATTTAAATTTTCCAAATTTCTTTCATTTCAATTTCTTCATGGTTCCATCCCATTCATATCCACACCACTAACAAGTTAGCTTTTTTATTCAATCAACATGTTCATATAGCAATGTTCCTTTCTATTTTTACACAATAATCATTTTTCCCTTCATATAAAGAATACACAATTAATCTATAACAATACTAGTAACAAGAACATATTTTACCATTACATCTTCCATAAACCCTACACCCACACAATTCTAATTTCATCAAAACATGTATTTAATCAAGCTTACTAAATTTTGCCAAAACTAGCAATAGATTCAAAAAGCAATAAGTCATCAACCTTTGATTATTTGTTCAAACCCAACGGTCAGAATATAGATCATAGAATTGTGCACAATATATCTCAAAATCAGAATGATCCAATAGTTGGATCTCCCTAGATCTGAATAAGACCAAGCTAACCTGAAAATGGACGAGCTACTGTTCAACATGAACGACACCTTGCCAGAGAGAGCGTTTCCGATCTCCACCGTCCAGAATGAAAGTAACGTTTAAACGAACCACATATAAAAAATAGGCATGATCCAACAGTGGAAGAGAGAGAAATCAGTCGGTGACCAAAACTACCCTGCAAGTGTATTTCCTTTTATTTTTCAGGAAATTGCCGATGATGATTTCTATCAAACGGGTTGTGTTACTTCAAATCCCTCAAGTAAGGTAGTATAGGAGTGTGAGAAGAACAATATATCCACAAATTAGCATGATCCAACAATTGATTTTAGAGATATGGCCACCGGAGCATTATTGGTTCCTTCAAATTCTGCACCTCACTCTAGCTGAATTTTCTCTATTGTCTCTGACCTTTTTTTTTTTGAACTGGTGGCTCTTAGCTGTTTTAAAGGAAAATTTTCCCCTAATTACAATTTGGTCCATTATTTATGCCTTAATGCATTTTATTTTATTTTTCATGTAAACTATCCGATTTATTTCTTCTTAAATCGCTAGTCTTTACCAAACTCTGATCGGGATGAGATCTTTAACCAAGGTAGGAAAACATATTAATAGACTTCATGAAAAATTGCATCTCAATCTGATAATTGGGTTGAGAGCTCTGCTTTCTAATGTAAAATTGGTCAGTTCATGACTTTTCATCAACGATCCAGATTTTGTTGTTCAATCTTCACATAAAATCATATCAATTATCCTTCTAAACCTTTAAGGTCATTTTATTATTTTGGAATATATTCATTTTAAAATTTCCATCTTTATTTATTTATCGGGCTTATTACCGTTTCAAAGTAACATCACTGATTTTTAATCAGTGCTTACACCTTCAGTCCTACCCCTTTTTCATTGCACCATCCTTTATTATAATGTATTCTTTATTACCTCACTTATTTCTTAGAAACATTTTGTCATTTTTCTCATTATTTTATCCATCAAAACACGTTACCAGTTTCTTTGTCCTTATGAATTCTAAACCAAAATTCATTTTATAGAGGTCATCCCTTCTGTTATATATCATTATATATCTATTATTTCTTATCTTGGTTTCCATCACTCATTGAGATCATACCTCTTTCAGTCTTACGTTTACATAAGGTTTTACACATCCGCATATTTAAATTATAAATTTTTAGGGTTTCGCATGTTCAATCCTCTCAGTTATAACAACCACGTCAGTGAAATGTTATGCAGAGCTTCTAACCAAATATTCAAAGTACGAGGCCTTAAAGGTGTTGGAAAATAAATTGATCATCTCTTTTTTCAACAAAGAAGGATTAACCTGTGCAGCTGCCTAACATCATGTTTAGGTATATTCCCTTTATAGACTCCTTGTTGTCCTTCTCCATAACTTGCAAGCTTAACCTATCAGGGCCCACATCCATATTAAGCTTATATTGCCTAATGAAGGCATCAACTAAATCCTTCCACTTTTTAACCTTGGTATTATCCAACAACATATACCAAATGAGGGTTGCGTCACTTAAGTTGTCTTGAAAGAAGTGAATTAGCAGTTTCTCGTCATAAACCACCTCAGTCATTTTGTTGCAGTATGCTTTGAGATGAGTTATAGGGCATTGAGTTCCAGTAAGCATATCTCAGCAACCTTTATGGGATCATACAGTCTAGTTCCCTCAAATACCCTCATCCTTTGCTCTAAGGCAAGCAATTTTTCCAAGGCATCTTCTTAATTTTACCATCTTGGCCTATTGAGATTCCTTCACTATAAAGTCAATGGTAGACGACATTCTTATGGGATATGTCTGGTTAAGCAAATTAGGAATACATAGCCTGTTCAGATTCAAGTAACACCTCAATTACCCCCAGATTCTGTAGATTTGCGAGCATAGGTTCAGGCTGAACTGTAAATTTTACTTGTACGGATTTAGATCTCAAGGCCTGTTCGAGTAGACTAGTAAGTCTTGTGACTTCTTTTCTAAGACTTTCTAACTTTTTTCGGTGTTAGGTTTCCAATTGAGCTTTTTCTTCATTTTCCATTTGTTTTTTTCGCAGTCTAGTGTTATAGCTGCATTTCAATTGGGAACCTATATTTCAACCCGCTAAATGAAAATTATACAATCATGCATAAGTGTTGATGCTATCGACAAAGAAAATGCAAATTCAATGTGGACTCACCCTTCACGGGGTAACAACGATTGTTATTCATAGATTTTAGGAACATGATGTCATCATCATGCCAACAAGGGGATCCTTGTCCAGTCTTGCCTAAGTTTGACTTTTGATAAGCCTTTCGGCTTTCAATTCAAGTCAATTCCTTTTTGTCAACTATAACAACTCAAACTCTTGTATCCTATGTGACGACCATGATGCCACATGTTGGGCTTGCCATAGTGAGATTACACAGGGTACACCCTAGTAGGCAGGTTTTAGTCGTTTAAGTGCATTAAGAAGGAGGTTACTATCTTGTCTCAAAATGTCTTTCGCTTGCTCAGTGATCGTCCTTAAAGGGTCGATATAAGGTTTACAAGTAGTTTGAAGATAGAAGCCCTGAGTCATATCAAATCGGTGTACCAACCACTATCGAGTAAACAATCAAGCGAGAGTTGAATAGTTTCACGAGTTTTATCCAGACTAAAACCATTGGGGTATCGTTACTTCTTCACCTATCCTAAATTTTAAGGTGTGTGCTTTTTAAAGTTATGCATGACAATAAGGATGCATGCTAGAGCAGTAAAGACAAGAAAATACACAAACCAGCACAACAAAAAAGATAGTAATAATAAGACAAAAAGCAAAGCTTAGTCCTAGCGGAGTCGTCACACCCGGATATCGCGACGACCTTTAAATATTTTTCAAAATGAAAAAAAATAGATATTTGACATCTTTTTCTTTGAGGGGAAAATGTCTAGTTTAAGGAGTCGCGCCCTAGTATTATGGTCACTTGGAACCCTAACTGGTCAACAAATATTTTATGATACGAGACTAGTTACGTGAAAGGAAAAATACTGTCACCCCTTAAACGTCATACCTAACACAAGTTGTATTTCTGGTTTTGTCTTAAATTGCTAAGAGCTTGTTTTTGTTCTATTCTTATGGTCTTCTTATAATATTCCTGACTCTGGTGTCAGTGAATATTCACCTATGAATATTTTCAACTCTTGCGTTGGTAAATATTGTGTAACCTAAAAAGCATGGTATTCCTGACTCTGGCACTAGTTAATAAATCCAAAACAATTATATTAAAAGAAAAAGGAAGCTCTTTTTTATTTTTAAGGAAGACATTTATCGTATACCAGATTCACATTTCATAGTAAAAGTCCACAAATCAAATATACAACAAAGCCAACAAAAAAAAAATGAAAAAAAATAAGAGAGACCTATAAATAAATCAAAGAAGACCCTCAAAGTTTTCTGGAATTTTCTAATGTCCAAAAAGGACTTATATAGCCAGATATCAAAACAAAAGAGTGTGAAATAAAAGGGGAAGGTATAAGGGTGTCTTTTCCCAAACACACCCTTAGCCCAAAACAATTTGGGTCGGATGGGCCTGAGGCCCATACCTGACCCGCTCTAAATTTTTTTTGTTTTTTTTTGGGAGTTGGATCTAGCCCAGTTATATGGGCTGGGCTAGACCCAACGAGCCTAGCCTGGTCAATTGATTTCTCATTTTCTGTTCTAGGCCCATTCTTTTCACTCCAAGCAATTTAGTCCAATTAATTTCAATTCAACCCATTTAATTCATTTTTTCACCCATTCTTCCTTTCACCCTCAACATTGTTTTTCCTATGCAAAACCCCCCTCCTAAAAAAAAAAAAACCTTGCCATACCTTAAAAAAATGCTAGCCAACCAACATTGGTAACCCAGAATTGACTCCAAACTATTGCTATTATCCTAGCACCACCATAGCAACATACTACTCCTCTCTTCATCCACCATAGGCTTAAATTATGGGATTGATGAGCTTAAATTGGGAGATTAGAATAGGCTTAAATTAGAATCTGGATTTAATTGTTGGGATTGTAACTAAAGAATCTAAATTTAACTGTTGGAATCAAGTCCCAAAAATCATTCAAAACTGTATTAATTCCAGCCTTTTCTCTTCTTAGAAGGACCAACACCAGCCTCTGAACAGGGAGAACTAAAAGGATAACGAATTCCATCCCAGTTCAAACACCACAATAACATCTCTCCTTCAAATCCCTCAGTCCCGAACCAGCATCACCAAGCAAACCACAATCCATAAACCTGTAATCTCCCCAGTCCTCTCCCAGTCCAGCAGATTATCATAATCAACCATCCATCGATCTGTTTTTCCTGTTGAAGCAATAAGGCCTGGAGTTTACGTGTATCAGGGAGGGGGTTCATCATCAGAATTGATCCTCTAAAAGTAGCGTATGATTCATTCAGTCCCATAAGGAACAACACCCTTTCCTTTTCTTTGCGATCTGGTACAACCTTTAGGCCGCCGCAGTTATAAAGCAAAGGTTGATGATACGATGGCAATTCATCCCAAAGTGCTTTCATCTTGGTGTAGTGAAGAGAAACAAATTGTTGTCCCTGTCGTTGCTCAACTCTTTCTTGTCGAATTTGGTATATTCTTAATTCATTTCACTATGAAAATATTTCCTTCATGTCATTCCAAACTTCTATTCTTTGTCTTAGTATAGATGACAGTACTGCTTGCTATGTCTAGATGAATGGAGTTCAGAATCCTTGATAAAACCATGTGGTTACATCGTTGCCAGATTGCGGATTTCAGGTCTGAAGAGGGGGGCAACATGATGGTTTCATTGATGAAGCCTATATTGTTCTTTGCACTAAGAGTGATATGTGTTGGGGATTTCTCCCCATGCGGAACGGTGGTGTTCATGATCATTGCTCAAAAGAGGCTAAGCACACTAACACAATATTTAACGTGGTTCGGCTAATTACCTACATCCATGGGAGAGATCGATATTTTTAGAGATAGAGAAAGAATACAACACATGGAGGAGGATCACATCCACTCAACTCCCATCTCACATTGCTACATTGGGCAAAGCCATTGCATATCTGGCAGGGTCCGGCTGGTTGCAGCCCTTCTTTCTTTCTCTCTTCTTCTCTCTTTTGTAGCTCTACTACTAGACTCTCTCTCTTATTTTGTGCTGCACTCTTGGTGTCTATTTATAGGCTTCAATGACAGCTTCTCTTGCTCTTTTGTCAACAATGGTGGCTGCCAAACTTACCAAACTTTGATATTAGACAATGGTTGTTGGCTGCCACCAACAACCCACCATTATAACCTCCTTCTTTGACAATGTCAAGGGGCCGCAAATCTTTGCACCAGCTGACCCTCTTTGACTCTCACATGGCAGCCATCTTCTTTGACAATGGCGACCATCTTCTTTGACAATGACAGCTATATAATTGGCAATATTCCAACAATCACCCCCTTTGCCATTTATGTGGGCAATTGTCCTCTTGCTTTTTCAGCACACGCTTGCATCCTGCAGCTCTTCCAAGCTTACCATTCTGAGAGCATCTTTGACCAAGTTTACAGGTACTTGCCAAACCTTTTAATCACCAGAGTCACCAAAGCACACCTTTTCTCACACAAAAGGATCACTACAACTAGATGGTCTGTCACATCACATCTGAAGAGTGTTAACGCTTGTCTCTGGGACAACATTCCCCTTCAAGCGTATCAACCATGCTTATTTTGGAATGATTTTTCAAACCTCACATTAAGGCTTACAACACCCCCTCAAATGGAAATATCTATTTTCGAGTGCGACAGTCATTATCTGAGTATTTCAATGTGATCACGAGCTCACCACTCTTCCAAGAGTCTACTCATCCCGGAGTTGCATCTGCCTCTGTTCCACTCTAGGAACCACGTCTTACTTCTCCGTGAGTCTCTCGCTCTTAGTTCAAAGAGTCCAGGTAGCTCTCCACCTTTAACCATAGGGGCAGCCCATTAAAGGTTGATTCATATCTATCTTCATACTCTGAGTATTACAATGCCATTACCGAGCTCACCACCTTGATAAGAGTCAACTTGTTCCCGGAACCTGCGCATGTCCTCTGCTCATTCCTAGCAGTCACGTCTTAATGCTCCACAAGTCATCCATTTATTGTCCAAGGCAAATATTATCTAGCTTATTGATCTTTAGCCTAGGGGCAATGAAAGTCAATCCTGCATTTGTATCCATACTCATCATAGCCACTTCATTGGCTATACACATGTCCACTCATATCTAGCCATTACATCGGCTTTGGGGCGTTCTGAACTGGGCTCCTTTCATGGCCCTCACACCTTCTTTAAGGTGTCTTCGCCCGTTATCATAGGGCGATCTGAACTTGGGCTCATATTGTGGCCCTCACACCTTCTGTCTGAGGTGTCTCCGCTTGTCGTCATGCGGCATTCTGAACTTGGGCTCATATTGTGGCCCACACACCTTCTATCTTAGGTGTCTCCGCTCGTCATCATACGGCGGTCTGAACTGGGGCTCCTATCGTGGCCCTCACACCTTCTGTCTAAGGTGTCTTCGCCCCTTTCATAGGCGGTCGCATCCTCCTTCATCTAAAATGCTTCAAAGTGGCTCCAAAAATCTCTACCACCATGTGGACTATGGAGAAATCACCACTCCATCAGATCGTTGAACATATGGAACCCAGCTGTTCCCTTGTGCCGTCGTCTTGCTAGTCTTCAACCGTTTCATTTCAAACTGCTATATATACAAAAATAATACCGTATGGACATTCCTTCCACTAAGCAAGTTCTCAGGAAAGATTGGAGGGGTCACACTAGTCCCGCTTAAAACCCAATCTCCTAGACAGAACTTCTTAGGCCATATCTATCCATCGTACTGTCTTTCCGTATATACATCCATTTGCTAGCTTTGTTGCAGCTTTCCTTTACAAGAGATCTGGAATATCCTGGTTTTATACCTGATTTCTCAATATCTGGCGAGACTACCAGTGCTTAGATTCGTCAAGATTGGTCTTCATCAATTTCCACTCTTTACCTCATATCGTCCACTTGATCGGGTGTCCAGAGTGTCCCAATTTTGCCTTTATTCGGCAAATAAAAAAATCTCCCCATTTAGCAGTTCAACACATGTAATTGGGTAAACATGTGCACCTTCTTCTTCATCATCACCATCGACCACCATGATGATCTTCAGATGCCTCCTGATCGGGCAATCTCCTTTTATTAATTCACCACCACCATTTCTGGTCACAATCTCAATGATTGGACCATACCATTGCATCCAGAACGATCAAATTAGCTGGAAACAAGTCTAAAATCGTCCAAATCGCATTTGAGACGACTAAGATTTGATCAAAACAATTCTGGTTTCATGAGCGGCTCAGATTCATTCTCAAATCCAGTTGCACATAGGATCAGCTACCTTGGATCCTATCCCTCGGCTCGCGGCTCGACTCCACTCGGCTCGCAATGGCGCGACGTGGCTGATGGGTCCCATTATGCTGATGTGTCAGTTGACTGGTCGCTGACATGGCATGTTGACTATGCATGATGACGTCATGATGATGTCATCCTTATCCGGGTCAGTGTTGTGGGTCGGGTCATCTGGTATTCGGGTCGGGTCTGCCATTCGGGCGAAGAAGACGCGTGGCTCGCGTGTGGCGTGTTGGTGCGCGGGGGCAGCCTCCTCTCCGGCGACCAGTCATGAATTTCTGCCCCCGCGCACCAACATGTCCCACGTCAAATTCTGACGTGGGACATGTTGGTGCGCGTGGCTCGCGTGTGGCGTGTTGGTGCGCGGGGGCAGAATTTTACACTGTTTTCACTAGTGGCTTCGTCTCTTCCTCCTCTACACAGTGGTATGGTCAAAACACAATTTTGACAACTTTCATTTTTGAGCAAAAATCAAACACCACTTTAAACCATAAGCTCTAATACCAATTTGTTGGGGATTTCTCCCCATGCGGAACGGTGGTGTTCATGATCATTGCTCAAAAGAGGCTAAGCACACTAACACAATATTTAACGTGGTTCGGCTAATTGCCTACATCCATGGGAGAGATCGATATTATTAGAGATAGAGAAAGAATACAACACACGGAGGAGGATCACATCCACTCAACTCCCATCTCACATTGCTACATTGGGCAGTAGCTGTATACAGCAGCAGGGCTGCTGGTTGCGATCCTTCTTTCTTTCTCTCTTCTTCTCTCTTTTGTAGCTCTACTACTAGACTCTCTCTCTCATTTTGTGCTGCACTCTTGGTGTCTATTTATAGGCTTTAATGACAGCTTCTCTTGCTCCTTTGTCAACAATGGTGGCTGCTAAACTTACCAAACTTTGATATTAGATAATGGTTGTTGGCTGCCACCAACAACCCACCATTATAGCCTCCTTCTTTGACAATGTCAAGGGGCTGCAAATGCTGCACCAGCAGCCCTCTTTGACTCTCACATGGCAGCCATCTTCTTTGACAATGGCGACCATCTTCTTTGACAATGGCAGCTACATAATTGGCAATATTCCAACAATATGCACAGCACGACTCCATTGTCCATAGTTGTGTCCATACAGTAATTTTGAACCAAAACAACCCCTGGGTGGTCTAAAATGGTGCAAAACAAAGGGATCTGAAATATCCATTTGTGCTGCTGAGATTTCCAATTCTCCCATTATTTAGTGTTTGCAGCAGAAGGTGTTTTATTCAAGAGTCACCGGATCACCACTCAAGCTTCATGTGTTTTTTTGCAACTCAGATTTGAAAACTTCATAGCATCTTTTTTATACACTTACTTTTTTAGAAGTGCTTGAATGAAAATTTTGGATTGGTGGGGTATCCAATATTATTTACCAAGCATACTAGACTCACTACTTCTGCAGTGGTCCGGAATGGTGCAAGGCAAATTCCGAAGTTTAACTTGGAGACTAATCTCCAGTAGTATTACTTGGAATATTTGGTTGTTGAAGAACAATATTATTTTTAAGGAGGGAATTATAAGCTTGTTTAAATTTTTTTTGGATAATCATCGAGAGTATATTGAAAAGGCTATAAAGCCAATAGCCAAAGTTCGGAGGGGCCCCTTTAATCTAAACATTGGCTTCAAAAACTCTATCATTCGCAGAGGAGGTATTATCAATTAAGGTGCAACAAGACTTAACTGAGAAGCTTCCATCAGAATTACATGGCCATATAAGTTTGTCATCTTTTCCTTGCCGAATTATCATTGGCTCCAGCATTGAGAGCAAATGATGATATTGTTGCTCTTCATAAGATAAGAGGTTCCTGCGCCAAACCAAATTCCATCGCCAATGATCATTAACCCATTGACCCATCTCATTAACCAAACCATTCTGAATAGTAGAATTTTGGTAAAGCCTAGGGAAAATGCTACGCAAAGCATTTGATCATATCCACACGTTAGACCAAAAGAGAATGGAGGATCCATCTCTAATCATGAATTTAATTTTTTGACGCAATACTAAGTCGATAACATTGTTTGGATCCAAGATTGACAAAACGTCTTTCCAAAATAGGGAAATATGACCATGCAATTTTGGGATTCCATTCTCGAAAGTTGGGGAGTAAAAATGGGTTGTTACCTGTTTCCATAAGGCATGGTCTGGCAAGCTTAGCCTCCATATCCATTTGAAAAGCATGGATATATTTTTAGACATTAAAGAACCTAACCCAAGGCCTCCTTTTCTAGCTTTCACCACAATACACCACTGCACCTTGCAAATTTTCTTTTGCTTCGCCACTCCAGACCACAAGAATCTTCATTGAATAGATGTTAGTATATTATAGACACCCTTTGGCATAAGAAAAGAAGACATATAATAGACTGGCAACGAACTCAAGACACTTTTGATTAGGCAAATACGCCCTGCCATACTAAGCATACGACCTCTCCATATGCTTAACGTTCTTCTGAAATTCTCAATAATAGGCTTCCATGTAAACAATATATTAGGATTGGATCCCAAAGGCATGCCCAGATAAGAGCAAGGCAAGGAATCAAATTTGCAAAAGACTGAATATGCCATACTAGCACAAGTATCTTCCCCAACATTTATGCCAATTAAAGAGCTTTTATGAAAGTTAATGTGCAAACCTGAACAAATAGCGAACCACAACAGAATCCTTTTAACTGTTTTGACCATATGAAGATTAGCAGGCATGAAGATCAAAGTGTCGTTTACATATTGTAGGTGACTAAGGCAAAAGCTTTCTCTAAAAAGGATACCTTTGAAAAGATCATTTGTAGCTGCTCTCTGAAACAAAATAGATAACCCCTCTGCTGCAATTAGAAAAAGAAATGGAGAAAGGGGGTCACCTTGGCGAATCCATGGCCCATCAAGAATTCCTTAGAAGGAGATCCATTAATCAGCACTGATAATTTTGCAGTGGAGATGCAAGTGTTGATCAAATTAATCCATTTTTCACCAAAACCCATATGCCTCATAACCTGCTCTAAATAATCCCACTGCACACTATCAAAAGCTTTGTGAAAATCCACCTTAAAGATAAGGCTTGGCACCCTGCATCTTTTCAAGGAATGAACTGCTTTGTTAGCAACCAAAAACCCATCAATTATTTGCCTCCTTGCTAAGAAATTTGTTTGATTAGATGGACATAAGCATGATTAACTCCTTTTAGAAGCCTACCTGTTTTGAAAAAATTCTTGGCCAGATCTAATAAATCATCTGCAATGAAATCATAAGCAAGCCTGTAGAATTTGAAATTGAAACCATCTGGACCAGGACTCTTGCTCTCATCATAGTCCCAAACACTCTACTTTAATTCTTCCAAAGTGATATCTCGCTCCAAACTAGCTGAAGAAGAAGCTGTGAGTGTTTTAAAACCAACGAGTCCTAAACCAATTCGGAATCTATCAAGGCTTCTGAATAAGTTGGAGAAGAAGCTAACTGCCGCATCTTTTATGACCGATAAACCTTCAACAACAGAACCATTATGAACCACTTTCAGGATATGATTTTTAGCCCTCCTGAACTTAGCAACTAGATGGAAGAAACACGTGTTACGATCACCTAGGTGACACCAAACTTGGCGAGACTTTTGTTGTCACATGCTTTCTATACTCAAGTTACATTTCCACTGCTTATTGATCAATGAATCAAGCGAGTTTTGTTTTGTAGTAGTCAATTGCCCAAGCTCTGATTTTCGTTCTATAACTGAAATATTGCTTTGAATCGTTGCCAAAGCAGTCTCCTGATTCCCAAACCCAACCCTATTCCACTGTCTCAGCCGAGTTTTCATAAAGTTGAGCTTTTTAATTAGCTTGAACTGACCTGAAAATTCATTACAAGCTTCATCCCATATACTTTTTACGATGTCTTTGAAATTCGGATGATGAAGCCAACAATCCATGAATTTGAAAGGGATCCAACCTTTTTCTATAGGTAAAGGCCCAAGGATTAAAGGGCAATGATCAGAGAACCCTCTTGGAAACCGCTAGAGAGACAGAAAGGGGAATTGCAAATGACAATAAGGACTAGAAAAAATGTGGTCCAGTTTACTTATGGATCCCCCACGAAACCAAGTGTACAAACTCTCTGACATGTTGTCCTCGATTAAGTTACATTCATCAATAAAAAGTCTAAAAGTTGTTGAATCAACCCTGTTAATGAAGTCGTTGCTTCTATCACTTTGCAACAAAGTTTCATTAAAGTCACCGCTAAAAAACAAAGACACTCAAAAGTAGCCTTTAGCATATGAAGGTCCTTCCAAAGAAGAAGCTTGTCGCCTTGATTGCAAGGGGCATAAACACAAACCACCGCCCCTAAAAAGCCAGTCAAGACATTCTGTCCAAATAACCTGATCCAACCATGACCATACTCCACTAATGATACCACAAACTTAGAGTTATCCCACATAGCTAGAATACCCCTTTTAGTACCTTCAGCCTCATCGCCAAACCAAGAAACATTGCCGACATTCCATAACCGAAAAACCAATCAGTCTGAGTAACTTTGTAACTTGGTTTCAAACAAAAAACAAACCTCTATATCAAAATCCCTGATTAACTTTGAAACCATCCTCTTGTTTTTAGCTAACCCCAAACCACAAGAATTCCATGAAATAATCTGCATAAGAAAAGAGATTTAAAATCCTTCGAACAAGGAGGAACAACTGCTCACTGGGACGCTTCCCAATCAGCCTTTTCTTTATGCATTTGCTGTTTTATATAGGATGTGAAGTCATCTAATTTGTGAGGTTTTTCAATCTGCAACGCCTCCCCTATTTCCAGCATTAAACAAACCTCATCATCCTCCAAAGGTTCATTGTTTTCGCCATGTGCTAGCAAGTTCCTCCTGTTACACATCTAAATTGTTGAGTCCTCAGTATCCATCTCACTCTTGTTAACTGTTTCATTAAAACTCCCGTCAGCTGTAATCAGCTTTGTACGTCGTAACTTCGTTCTTTTTTTTGGCAAATAGAACAGTGGCACTCTCTTTTTTGTTTGCTTCAGGCTGTAAAATAACATGATGATTCATGTCTTTGAGGTTATAGAATTACTAAGGCTTGAGGATCATATGTTGATTGAAGGGCCAAGTCGTAGTTTAATCCAAATGGAATAGAAAGGACGTCAGATGGGCTTGGAGATCCACTGCCCATATGAGAATGAAGATGTTGACCATAAAATGGACTTTCAATCTGGTCCAACACAAAGGAGTCAAGGCCAAGGCAGCTGTCGGGCTTCTAACATATTCTCTCAAAATAGGAGTGCCCCGTCCCATATATAGGGTAAGAGCATTGGGAACAATAATGCATTTTATATAGCTGCTGTCAGAATTTGGAAGGGTATATGCTGTAATTTCTGGAAATATCTCTGAAGATAAAGCAGCATGTTGATCTTGCACCACATCAAGATGAAAAGCATTAAATATGACAATAGAGCTATCATTAAAAGGTGATAGCTTCATTAGCTTGTCTCCATCCTTTGCCAGATCTGATTTTTCCAACCCGTTGCGGCCGCCCCCAAGAGTCCTTGTGACTGATTGAGACACACCTGCTCTATCCTCATTTGTGTCTACGTCATCGGCCACATCAACCGAGTCTTCCTGTAAAACCTCTAGGCGAAAAATCATAAATTGACTAGTTTCATGTAAAACAAAAAAAAAACCGTAACTCTCGATCGGGTTATCAGAAAATTTTGATAATTTGCGTAGAGCCTTCTAATATGATGCCTTAGCTTGGGTAAAAATTTCATAATTTTTAGAGAAATTCAGAAATTTGACGAAAAATCATAATTTGACTAGTTTTACGTTATTGGACGTAATGTTCAATCCGACCATCGGATTGAGCTGAAATTGTATGAGGAACCTTAAAATACATTGAATAAAATTTGGTTAAAATTTTAAGATGAACGGAGGTTGGTAGTGCTAGCTAAATAAATAAGGACCATCAAATAGAGGCAAAAATACTCATTAAGGGTAGAATGGTTATTTGCCATTGAAAAGAAAACAAATAAGCTCTCCTTGTCTTTTATTAACTGTCGATTGGGCAGAAACAAAAATATGAAAAGAAAGAACAGAAAATAACGTGAGATAAAGAGAGAAAAGTAAGGAAAAACAATAAGAAAATTTAGAGAATAACTTTATAAACTTGCAAGTTCAACTTATAAAACACTAAATCAAGTGAAGGAAGGAGGAATTGAGAAGGGGAATTCAGCTAACTTTCGAAGAGAAGAGAAATTGGAAGAAAAGCAATAGGTAAACATGAGAAGTTTGGATTTAATGTTTGATTTAGATGTTTTCTTAAGCTTACTTGATTAAATTAAGAAGTAATTTCATGGAATTTTACCTTAGTGTCCCTTAAATCCTTGATTTTTAAACTTAGGGTTCTTATGTGAATTTGGGGGAATTAGGAGGGGAAGGAAAAATGATGAAATTGAAGTGGAATAGAATGAAAACAACTTGAAATAACAAGTAAATGAAGAAAAATTTAGGGGATGATGAATGAAGTAATACAAAGGTGTTTAAAATATTATAATAACAAAGACTACTAAAGCATGGATATTCAATTAATATAAAATTTGTGATTTTCAAGTTTTTTAATATATTTTTTATATAATTTTATCACATTTATAAATATTTTTGTCTTCAATGATATACAAAATACTAGAATTTTTTTTTGGTTTTGTAATTTAAATTTTCTCTAAAAAACCATATTGGATTTTTTTTGGAAACAATATATGTAATATTTTTGCAATTGTATGTTTTTTTATTGTATTATTAAATAAAAAATTGTTTGAAAATACATAAAATCGGGTCGGGAGTTTTAAAATTTTACCCTTTGAGGTGAATTTAATGACAATACAAAAATATTTACTGTAACTTGGACATTCTTTTTTATGTTGAATTGTTTTTGCCTGATCTGCAGTGTAGTGCAGAACAATAACATGGTTGTTTTTTAATTAATTTTTATATTATTTTTTATTAAATAACAAAAACAATGTTATTGAATCCATAATCTAGGTAACTAGGTTTGGCGATCTGATGATCTAGATCAATCCAATATATTGTCGCTTATTTTTTAAAAAATTTCAAAGCTCTTGCACCTTAGCTTTTTTTTTCTATTCATTTTTTAATTATTTTTTTTGTTAAAAAAATCTAATCTAATAAACCTAGTTTGATCTAATCTGCTTGAACAACTTCAATAGGCATTACAAATTATTCATAAACCTAGATTTCAAACATGAAAGAATTACAAAATCCATTGAATATCAAACAAAATCCAAAATTAGTGATAACAGGCAAGAACATCTAATGTTCACTTGTGGAAAATTTTATAGTTTTATAGGGAAAAATTTAAAGAAACAGAAAACTTACTTACTAATTCTATAATTCTCTACAAAATTGGAAAACATTAAAATATTGTTTTTAAAATTATGTAATAATCTTGTTTGATTCACCTGATTTAATTATGTTCATTTATTTTATTTTTCTAAATAAATCAAGCAAGACCTTTATTTCCATTAAAAAAAATAGAGTAAAAGACATGTTTGCTTAATTTTTTATACATAATATTTTTAGAAAAAATAAAAAACAAAATAAAAACTAGAAAACTATTTTATAAAACAACACTTTCTAAGAGCGCGGTTTAACTTCGACCCCGTCCAAAATTCAGTTGAACGATGAATGCCTTGCTTTGTGGAACTAGTAATAAGCTGGTTGAGGGGTATGATTAGTACTTAAAAGTGTATTTTTAGCAAGGTTTTATATTATTATTTTGCACTTGAAGTATCAATATCTCCTTAGCTAGAGCATATTTTATAATAACATGTCTAATAATATAAGATACCTTTAATTTATGGTAAATGTTCATCTTAAATGCAAGCCTATCGCATAAATCAAAGGATTCATTGATGAGTTTAACTACTAAAATTAAGAAGACAAAGAGAGGGCTAAGCTTAGAAAAGAGATGTTGGTTCAGTCCAAACTGGAACACTATTCGGTTATTGGATCATAACTGGAGCTGTAGAACTTGGATTTAGGTTTGGTTTATATATATGGAAAGCTAAGACATAGGCCTAAACCTTTCATGAAGAGTCCAAGATTCAAAAGGACCGTTTTCAAGTTCAAATTGTAACAACAACAGAGAAGTCGAAATCTGTCTTGCACTGCCAGACACTGTTCAGTGTTCAACTCATATCTTGAGTTCTAGAAGTCCAAATGCGCCGATTCTAGTTTTGTTGGAAAGTTGAGACAATTGCCCAGATTTTGCATGAAGATTATCTATTCAAATCCTGATGTTAGCAATGACGTTTTGTTTAGACAAGAAGATAAGGATTGTCACCAAGTCAAGATGTGACCACCCACTCAACAATTAGTCATCAAATCAATAGTTTCAAATTTTAGCCTATAAAAGGAGGCATTTGCCATGCATTTAGGCATTTTGGTTGTTCAGATCAAGATCTTGCTCTTACTCTCTTTCTTTGTATTTTGTAATGTTCAAGTTGTATTCCATGTTATATTTTTCTTAATCTCTTGTTTATGCTTTTCATTTCCTTTAGTATACTTATTTAATTATATTCTTATCTTGTTTATCTATGTTTCTCTCTTGGTACAACAAATACTTGGCACTTTTATAGCCCAACTGTATGGTATAACTGACACCTGTGCTATGAAAGGAACTTGATTTGTTGTTAACATAAGTTATCACCATGAATACCTGACAACATTTACAAGTATTGGCATTACTTGAATAAGATAATTAATGTAATCATGTTAACAATTTATAATCTGACTGGAACCTCCTTTGTGTGTGGTTTCCAGTCAAGTAATAAAATGGGTTTGTACTATACTTGTTTGAAATACTATTAGTGGATCCTCTAACCTTGACAAATTGTTTTATCATTGTTTAATCCTTATATCAATATCACATCTCAAAGCTCTCTTCAACTCCTTTTCTGTTATTATCTATTTCTTTATTTGTAGTTTATACATTTCACCTCCTTGTGGTTTGACCCCAGTCTTGCCGGGTTATTTATTACTTCGACACTCTTGCACTTGGGATAAGACATCCATCTTTTGATCGTGTCATGTGCCACAATTGAAAGAACAAGGACTAAATTTAAACTTTGCCAAATAAAAAATTAAAAACGCTAACATCCCCTTTATAACCTTATTTCCTTGAAATTAAATGTTTACATCCTAATTTTTCCATGAAAGTCCCTAATATCTTGTCCCTAATCATTCATCACTTAATTTTCAGATTTGAGGCTGATTAGGTTGGCACTTTTAAATGAATGAATGTGGAGTTACAAATCTTCAAATTGAGTAAGGATGGATCCAAATAAAAGGTGTACACCCCCTCTATTAGATTCAGGTTGTATTAGCCAAAGATAACGTTAAAAGTGCACTAACGAAGCATCGAAAGTGGACAAATCAGTCAACCCCGACAGTAAAACTATCTTAGAAAAAATGATTTGATTTTCATGTGTTCACACACAAAGGCTCCTCAATAGGTCCATATCAAGGGTTCACAAAACTCATCTCAAGATCAAGAGGTTAGAAATGGATTCAAGAATTCTCAAAACCCTATAAATCATGCTTAGGGGCTGGAACAGAAAAGAAGAAAAGAAAATAAAGAAAAATATAAAAAAAAAGATAAGAAAAAGGAGCATAATAATAGTAAAAATATAAGGTTATAGGTCCAAGAGAAAAAATCAAGTGTTCTTAATCTTCGTAAGCTTGTGAGAGGCAAAACTTTCCAAAGAAAAGCCAAGAGAGAATAGTTATTCTAGGTATACATTGTAAACCCAAAAGTAGATTCTTTGTGGCCTGCTTTGTTGTTTTTGAAATCGAAAGATGGTTTTCAATGATATTATTACATCTCTTTAACACAAGAATTATATACAAAGAAGAAAACTATATTAGGTAAGTTATAACATATATGCCTATTGATATGCTAATGCTAAATGCCTTATTGGTGAGAGATTCTGCTTCCTTTAACAGTAGCCTTGGTTATAGATCAGTTGGCTTGCCGTGAATGATTTTCAAACAGTAATGAAAATGGAAAACATTTTCTATTCCCGATAATAACCTAAACCAATCTCCCTTGATGAACTTGATAACTTGAGATCAATATCAATGACTTTTTTTAAAAAAAATCATTGCTTTGGAACTAAACGAAGAGGGTGTAAGGCAGACTTATACTCAACAAGGTCCTTTACAAGGCTTAGTTATTTTTGGCTTGTATTTTCAAAAGGTTAAGACAAGGTGGAGGCTCAAACTAAGGAAGATGAGGTGTTTGCTGGAAAGAAAAAGAAAAAAAAAATGAGATGAAATGAGGGTTGAAAGAAAGTGGATATCACAATAGTCACTACCAGAAAACCGGAGAAAAGCAACGAAATTACCGACGGAATTTTTCCGTCGGTATAAATTACCGACGGAAATAATTCCGTCTCAAAATCTGTCGGTATATACCGACGGAATTTTTCCGTCGGTATATACCGACGGAAACATTCCGTCGGTATATACCGACAGATTTACCGACGGGGTATACAGTTCGTCTGGAAAAATGCAACGGCGCGGTGACGTCAGGCGATTTTACCGACGGAAATTACCGAGGGATTCAAACTGAGATAGCCGTACAGTGACGTGGCGCAGTCACCGACGGAATCACCGACGGAAGTAATCCGTCGGTGATTCCGTCGGAAAAAGTGATTATATGACCCATCTCGCCGACACTCTCTTCCTCTGTTTCTCCTTCTTCTTCTTTCCCATCCCACCTCTCCCCTCCCAAACTGCAGCTCCCCCTCCCAAACTGCAGCCAAACACCCATCCCAAACTCTCCACTATTCTCAACACGAGCACTCCGGTTTCTTATATCTTGTACGTGGTCACAATATCCATTTCTTGTAGATTTTATCATTTTTTTGTAAGTAAATCTATCCTTTTTAGTTTTAATATTTAATTGTGAATTTTATTGTTTTAGTATATGTATTTTGTTAACGTTTGTACTTGTTTAATTGTTATTTATCAAAGAAACTTGTAGTATGAATATTGTATAATATTTTTGTAGTTGTTATAGTTTGTTTTAGATTTTATCAAATTATATTTGTTTGTAAATTGTTGAAATTTTGTTTGAATTACACCGAATTAAATGTGTCTTTGTGATGAAATAAATAATTAATAGCTTGTTTAAGTGTCTTGTTTAATTGTTATCAATTATATTTGGAAGTTGTGATTTCGTAAATTTATATATGTATAAATTTGTATGTATGAACGTTGATAGTTGATAATTGATAATGAATATTTAACATAAGTGTTGTTTTAGTTTGTTGGATAATGTCGGGAAAACCAATATTTTTGTTATGTTTTATAGAGGTTCAATAGAAGTCATGGATGATCGTTCATGGATGTATCGGGACTCACCCCAAGGATTGCGGAGGATGGATTATTGTAACGGTGTCCAGGGTTTTATTAATTTCGCAACATCTATTCCGAGGAATTTTACCGATGGCGGTATTAGGTGTCCATGCGGGAAGTGTAAAAATTTAAAGTTTCGCATCAAGATGTTGTAACAATGCATCTTCTAACCAAAGGGTTCATGGAAGATTACATGTGTTGGTATGCTCACGGAGAACTATTTGTTCCCGATGAGAGCATGGAAGAACAGGTGGTTGGGTCAACTTCTAGTGCTAGCAACATGCATGAAGTTGGAAATGAGAACAAGTAATCCTTACGGGAATATGGTTATGGATGCAATGAGAATGAGTGAAGGTAATGTCGGGGAATGTCCAATCGTAGAAGAAGAACCTAATGCGAGATGCAAGAATGTTTTTTGATCTGTTGAGAGATTCTCGACGAACCATTATGGGATGGTTGCACGAACCATAGTAAATTATCACCGTAGCACGGTGTTCACCATCAAGTCGGATCACGGGTTGAGTGAGGCCGGTTATGACAAGATTATTGAATGGGCGAGAAGCATTTTACCCGAAGGGAACAGCTGAAAGAGAACTTCTATGCGCCAAGTCTATGATGAAACCCCTCGGTTTAGGATACCGGAAAATTGATATATGCCCTAACTTCTCGCATGTTATACTACCTTGAAAATGCCGAGATGACCGAGTGCATGACATGCGGGCATTCCCGTTACAAACCCATAACTGGTAGAGGGAAGACTCTCGTGGCATATAAAAAACTTAGATACTTCCCAATCACGCCTAGACTGCAGAGGTTATTCATGTCACCAAGGACTCGCTGAGCACATGACATGGCACCAATCACACCATGCGGTTGATGGAGTGATGGTTCATCCTTCCGACGGTGAAGCCCGGAAACACTTTAACAAGTATGCATCCTCCCTTTTCACTGAATCAAGGAACGTGCGTCTTGGGTTGTGTACAGACGGATTCAACCCCTTCGGGTCATTTCTTTGCTCCTTATTCTTGTTGGCCGGTCATACCGATGGTTTATAACTTGCCACCGGGGATGTGTATGAGGCCGGAGTTCATGTTTTTATCTATGGTCATACCAGTCCGAGCAGTCCGGGGCGGAATATAGATGTTTGTCTTCGTCCGTTGATTGATGAGTTGACGCGGTTGTGGTCCTCCGGAGCTTTGACTTATGACATCTCGAGGAAACAAAATTTTGTTATGAGAGCGGCTTTGATGTGGACTATCAATGATTTCCCGGCTTATGGAATGGTTTCTCGGTTGGAGCACGCATGGAAAGCTAGCATGTCCATATTGTATGGAGAACAACAAGGCATTCACGCTAACAAACGGGGGTAAAGCTTCTTTTTTTTTGGTATCCACCGTCGTTTCTTGCCACATAACCACAGTACGAAAGAACAGAAAGGATTTCTTTGTTGGCGAGTTGAAAATGATGTTGCACCCCCGTGTCTTTCCGGTGAAGAATTGTTTGATGTTGTGTCGAGTACGGTGAAATTGTGTTTGGTCTCCAATCGGGTAAGCGAAGTTTCCTGGTTTTGGTTTGACCCATAATTGGGTGAAGCGAAGTATATTTTGGGAGCTTCCTTATTGGAAGACCAATCTTCTCTACCATAACCTTGACGTCATGCACATTGAAAAGAACGTGTTTGAGAACATTTTCAACACCGTCATGGATGTGAAGGGGAAGACAAAGGACAACATCAAAGCTAGATTGGATGTAGCGCTATTTTGTAACCGTAAAAATATGGAGTTGGTTTGTGATGGGTCACGGGTCGCAAAACCAAGAGCAAGCTTCGTGCTAGAGAAAAACGCACAACTACTAGTCTACAAATGGCTTAAGAGTTTGCGTTTCCCCGATGGACATGCCTCGAACATATCAAGGCTGGTTAATACGGAGGAATGCAGATTATATGGAATGAAGAGTCATGACCGCCATGTGTTTATGCAAACACTCATCCCATTAGCTTTTCGTGATTTGTTGCCAAAGGGGATATGGGATGCACTAACGGAGATTAGTCATTTCTTCGGAGACATATGCTCTAGCAAGTTGAATGTTGATCACATTGAAAGACTTGAAAAGAATATCGTCGAGACAATATGCAAACTTGAGATGATATTCCCTCCATCATTTTTTGACTCAATGGAGCATCTACCCGTACATTTACCGTTTGAGGTAAAAGTTGGAGGACCGGTCCAGTACAGATGGATGTATCCATTCGAGAGGTTAGATATTACAGTTGCTATGACATTTATAATTAAATGTTTTTATTTTTATTTTAATGTTTTTAATTGATAATTTTTTATTAATATATATGCGTGTACTTGTTCAATCTTAAAAAAAAAGGTTAAGAACAAGGCGCATGTTGAGGCGTCAATAGTGAGGCGTATATTGTTGAGGAGATCTCAACATTTATCTCATACTATTTCGAACCTCATTTGAGAACGAGGATAAACCGTGTTCCACGGCATGATGATGGTGGTGAAGTGCATTCAAGTGGGAACTTGTCAATATTCTCCAATCCCGGACGACCCACACCTAAAAATGCCGTGAGGGGGAAGATATTTGTCCGAAATAGAGTTCGGACAAGCACACAATTATGTCCTATTTAACCGTGATGAGCCGAGACCTTTTATTAAGTAAGTAGATGTTCGACTTAAACTTTGTCAAGAGTGTACGATTTATGTTTTGTGATACCATACACTCATATACTTTGGAACAACCTTGCGGCAACATCGACGATACTTACCGTCCAATAACTCACAGTGACCGAATCCCAGATCTTTCAATTACAAGATGAACAATTTGCCACATGGTTTAGAACACATGTAAGTCCTATCACAAACTCATTTTCTCTTGCAATGTAATTAATTGTAGTCAATGTTATATAATATCCGTTTATTGATTATTGTTGTATTTAATTTACAAGCTAGGTTTATCAAATGGGAGGTAGTCTTTGCTATTTCACTTGTCTTTACTATGTCCGGGCCCCGAAAGAAAAGTCAAGTGCTATAATGGATATTTTGTCAATGGATATGTCTTTCATGCGAAGAATACGGGCATGGAAGAAAGACATACAACAGCGGTGTTTGTATTAAGGGATCGACTTCTAGTGAGTTTGAAGTTGACTACTACGGTAGATTGGAAGAGGTCATCGAACTGCAATATCATAGCGAGCAAAATAGAGTGTTTTTATTCAAATGCTATTGGTATGACACAACTGACAGAGGAATCAGAGTAGATCCTCACTATGGTCTCGTTGAAATCAACTCAAAAGCTAGACACCGCAACGTAAACGACATCTTTGTTTTCGCAAAGCAATGCCAACAAGTTTATTACACATGCACCCCTTCCTTTAGAAAGGACCGATCAAGAGTTGATTGGTTATCCGTTTTAAAAACAAAACCCAAGGGTCGTGTCGAGGTTGTTCGGGATGAGAACGAAGACACAAGTGTGATAGATGAAGTCTTTCAAGCTAGTTGATTAGTACTTAAAAGTGTATTTTTATCAAGGTTTTATATCATCATTTTGCACTTGAAGTATCAATAACTCCTTAACTAAAGCATGTTTTATAATAACATATCTAATAATATAAGATACCTTTAATTTATGGTAAATGTTCATCTTAAATGCAGGCCTATCACATAAATGAAAGAATTGATTGATGAGTTGAAGTACCGAAATTGAAAGGACAAAGAGATGGCCAAACTTAGAAAAGAGATGTTGGTGCAGTCCAAACTGGAACACTGTTTGGTAATCGGGTCATATCTGGAGCTGTAGATCTCGGATTTAGGTCTACCTTATATGGATGGAAAGCTAAGACATAGGCCTACAACTTTTATGAGGAGTCCAAGATTTAAGAAGGCCGTTTTCAAGTCCAAATTGTAGCAACAACGAAGAAGTTCGAATCTGTCCTGCAGCCCAGACAATCGTTCAGTGTTCAGCCCATATCTCGAGTTCTAGAAGTCCAAATGATCTCAAAGGTTTACCCTGGAAAGATGAGACAATTGCCTAGAACTTTCATGATTGAAGTTTGTTCAAATTATGACGTCATCAATGATGTTTTTAGCAGACAAGAAGATAAGAATTGTCATCAAGTCAAGATGTGGCCACCCATTCATCAATTAGTCAACAAATCAATAGTTCCGAATTTTGGCCTATAAAAGGAGGCATTTGCCATGTATTTAGGCATCTTGGTGTTCAGATCAAGATCATGCTCTTGCTTTCTCTCTTTGTATTGCTTATGCTTTGCTTTCATTAATATCAAGTTTATGCCTTTCACTTCCTTTCCTTTACTTAGTTAACTTTTATCTTACTTATGTTCTTATCTTGTTTATTTATGTTTCTTTCTTTCATTATGTCTAGCTAAGTTAATTATGTCAAGGTGAAAAGGTTACACTAATGGTGTAAGGATAAGTATAATATAAACTCAACATGGACTTTAATGTTGGATACTAACATGCTTTATATTTGTTATCTTGTTCACTTTTAATACTTTGCTTGTTAAATGGTTAATCTAGATTTATGTTGTATAACACTTGGTACAACAAATACTTGGCACTTTCATAGCCCATACTTGTATGGTATAACCGACACCGAGCTATGAAAGGAACTTGATTTGTTGTTAACATAAGTTATAATCATGAATGCCGACAACATTTACAAGTATTAGCATTATTCGAATAAGATAACTAATGTAATCATGTTAACAATTTATAATCTGATTGGAACCTCCTTTGTGTGTGGTTTCCAATTGAATAAAAAGAGTTTATACTATACTTGTTTGAAATACCATTAGTGGATCCTCTAACCTTGACATTTGTTGTTATCATTGTTTAATCCTTACGTTAATCTTCCATCTCAAAGTTCACATCAACTTCTTCCTCTTCTTCTTCACTATTATTATTGTTGTTGTTATTGTTGTTGTTGTATTATTGTTATCTATAATTTATACAATTAACCTCCCTCGTGGTTCGACCCGGTCTTACGGGTTATTTATTACTTCGACACTCCTGCACTTGGGAGAAGACATCAATCTTTTGGTCGTGTCAAGTTTTTGGCGCCGTTGCTGGGGAAGGTAAATTCTTGTACAAATTATAGTATTTATTTTATTTTCTCTTTTACTTTTATTGTATTTAACTTTGTTTCTTTTGTGTTGTTTCTTTTTCTTTTGTTTTCTTCTTCTTTTTATTCTCTTTTTACACGTGCATGAGAGTGTGGTCACGTACATTAAGTGGTAGACTTTGTAGGGTATCCTCATCATTTTCGAAAAATATGGTGAAGAAGATAACCAATCGCTTCATAATGAGAATAATGAGAATATTCGGGTTAGAACTCTTAGAGACCACATGAATCCCACAAGAACAAGTGCACCCTCATGCATAGTTTTTCCACAGATGCATCTCATTTTAATTTTAAGACAGGCATTATTCAACTTTTACCATCTTTTCATGGCTTAGATTTAGAAAATCCATACTTGCATTTAAGGGAATTTGAGGAGGTTTGCAACACGTATAATGACTCAAATTGTAGCATGAACACCATTAGATTGAAGCTTTTTCCTTTTTCATTAAAAGATAAAGCTAAAACATGGCTACAAAATTTGAGACCTGGATCCATTCGTGCTTGGGATGATATGCAGCAACAATTTTTAAAGAAGTTTTTTCCATCTCATAGAACGAACTCTTTCAAAAGACAAATCATTACTTTCTCTCAAAAACCTGGAGAAATATTTTATCAATGTTGGGACAGGTATCGGGACTTGCTTAATACTTGCCCCCATCATGGTTTTGAAACATGGAGATTAGTTTCACATTTTTATGAAGGGTTAACTCCTAGAGATAGGCAAATGGTTGAATTGATGTGCAATGGAACTTTTGAGGATAAAGACCCTAATGAAGCAATGGAGTACTTAGATTTGCTAGCTGAAAATGCACAAAATTGGGACACCACGGGTACTTATGAGGCACCAAGTAAAACCCAACCTCATACATCTAGTGGGGGTATGTACAACCTTAGGGAAGATCATGACCTCCAAGCCAAGTTTGCATCTTTAGCTAAAAAAGTTGAAGCGCTAGAATTGAAAAAGAGTGGTCAATTAAAATCTGTTCAAGACATTGCATGTCAAATCTGTGAAACCAACGAACATTCAACCAATGACTGTCCAACCTTGCCTTCTTTTAAAGAATGTCTCCATGAACAAGCCCATGCATTAAACAGTTTTCAAAGGCCCAACCATAACCCATATTCGCAAACATACAACCCTGGTTGGAGAAATCACCCAAATTTCAATTGGAAGAGTGATAACAATAATGCACAAACTTCACAACCACCGTTTCAAGCACACCATAATTTCCAAAATTCTCATGGATATGCACCTCCTTATGCTCCACCTCCTAGAAGAAATCTTGAGGAAACATTGCATGCATTTATGGAAAAGCAAGAGGCAATTAACACTCAACTTGCTCAAAGCATGACAGATTTTAAAGATACTCTTGCAAAATTGACATCTCGCTCTCGTTTCCAAGAGAAGGGTAAGTTTCCATCTCAACCACAACAAAATCCAAAGGGGCAATACAATGCGAATGCAAGTAGTTCGGGAAGCCAACACATGGATCATGTAAAATCAGTCATCACTCTTCGTAGTGGTAAGGTTATTGAAAAACCCATTCTTGAACCTTGTGAGAATGATGATGAGTCAATCTCTCGAGGGTAAGGAAGGGGTTGAATCGATCATTGCAAAGAAAAGACCGATTCCCCGCCAAGCACTTCCATTTCCTCATGCCATGGCTAAACAAAGGAAAGTTAATCACAACTCGAAATCTTTGAAACTTTCAAATAGGTAAGGATCAATATACCTTTGCTAGATGCTATCAAACGAGTTCCTTCTTATGCTAAATTTTTGAAAGATACGTGCACCGTGAAGAGAAAACTGAATATGAAAAAGAAAGCCTTTTTAGCCGAACAAGTAAGTGCTATTCTTCAAAACAATAATGCTTTGAAATATAAAGACCCTGGTTGTCCTACAATTTCTTGCTTTATTGGGGAACATAAAATTGAAAAAGCCTTACTTGATCTTGGAGCTAGTGTGAATTTACTTCCATATTCGGTTTTTCAAAGTCTCAATCCGGGTGAGTTAAAACCAACTTACGTAACTCTTTTACTTGCCGATAGATCCGTAAAAGTGCCTAGAGGAATAGTTGAAGATGTGTTAGTACAAGTTGATAAATTCATTTATCCTGTGGATTTTATTGTCTTGGACACACAACTCTGTTGAAGCATGTAATTCATTTCCTGTTATTTTAGGGCGTCCATTTCTTGCAACTTCTAATGCATTGATTAATTGTAGGAATGGATTGATGAAGCTATTTTTTGGAAACATGACATTGGAGATGAATATTTTCAACATTTGCAAGCAACCTGGAGATGATAATGATTTACAGGAAGTGGACTTTCTCGAAAAATTAGTTCATGATCAATTTCAAACCACTTCCGAAGAAATTGAGATTGATGAATCGACGATTTGCAAATGGTCTATTCTCGGGAAAAATCGAAGGCAAGTAATTGGAGACCACAAATTGAGGAATTGCCACCACGATCAATTAAGTCCATACCTTCAAGTGTTCAACCACCAAAACCCGATTTGAAGCCATTACCATTCCATCTCAAATACTCATTTTTGGGAGAAAATGAAACTTTTCCGGTAATAATCTCTTCCACACTTAACGCACATCAAGAAGGTAAGTTATTGCAAACTCGAAAATGCACAAAAATGCCTTGGGATGGACTATAGCCGACATAAAAGGAATTAGTCATTTGATTTGCACACACAGGATTTATTTGGAGGAAAATGCTAAACCCTCTAGAGAAATGCAACGAAGGCTTAATCCTAATATGAAAGAAGTAGTGAAAAATGAAGTCATTAAGCTTCTAGATAATGGAATCATTTATCCTATTTCGACAAAGAAATGGGTAAGTCCTACCCAAGTGGTACCCAAGAAGTCGGAGTCACTTGTTATACCAAATGAGAAAAATGAGTTAATTCCAACAAGGACTATTACTTGGTTGGCGTATGTGCATTGATTATAGGAAACTTAATTCAATGACTAGAAAAGATCATTTTCCCTTACCTTTCATGGATCAAATCCTAGAAAGAGTTGCAGGTCATGAATTTTATTATTTCCTAAATGGCTATTCAGGTTATAACCAAATTGAAATTGCATTGGAAGATCAAGAGAAAACTACTTTCACATGTCCATTTGGCACTTTTGCATATCGAAGGATGCCTTTTGGATTATGTAATGCACCAGCCACGTTTCAAAGATGCATGCTTAGTATATTTAGTGATATGGTTGAACGTTTTCTTGAGATTTTTATGGATGATTTTTCTATTTTTGGTGATTCATTTGATGATTGTTTGACTAACTTAGAAAAGGTTTTGAGCAGGTGTGAAGAGAAGAATCTTGTCTTGAATTGGGAAAAATGTCACTTTATGGTAACAAACGGCATTGTACTTGGTCACATTGTTTCATCAAAAGGAATTGAGGTTGACAAATCTAAAATCGAGTTAATTGCTAACTTGCCAACACCAAAATCCATTAAAGATGTTAGATCATTCTTAGGACATCTTGGTTTTTATAGAAGGTTCATCAAAGATTTTAGTGTAATATCTAAGCCCTTGAGCAACCTTCTAACAAAGGATAATATTTTTGAATGGAGTGAACATTGTGAAGAAGCCTTTGTTCAACTTAAAAACTTGCTTACTTACTGCTCCTATCATTCAACCTCCCGATTGGTCTTTACCTTTTGAAATAATGTGTGATGCTAGTGATTATGCCGTGGGTCTTGTCTTGGGACAAAGAAAAGATAAGAAACCTTATGTGATTTACTATGCAAGTAAAACTTTAAATAGTGCTCAAATGAATTACACCACTACCGAAAAAGAATTACTTGCAGGTAGTATTTGCATGTAAAAAATTCGAGGTCTTATCTTGTTGGCTCACTTGTTGTTGTTTACAAGTGATCATGCGGCATTGAAATATCTTCTTTCTAAGAAAGATTCTAAGGCTAGATTGGTTCGGTGGATTTTGTTACTTCAAGAATTTGATATCACAATCAAAGACAAGGAAGGCACCGAAAATGTTGTCGCAGATCACTTGTCAAGATTGACAACGAGAATCGAGATCGACATCACACCAATCGATGACTACTTTCCCCGACGAATCTTTATTTTCCGTCTCTACAATGCCTTGGTATGCTAATATTGTTAATTTTCTTGTTTCAGGACAATTGCCAGCTCATTGGAGTACCCAAGACAAAAGAAAGTTCTTGAACGAAGTAAAGAACTTTTATTGGGATGACCCTTATTTATTCAAATATTGTCCTAATCAAATATTTCGAAGATGCATTCCCGACAATGAGGTAAGTAATGTCATTAAATTTTGTCATTACGAGGCATGTGGGGGCCATTTCTCATCAAGAAAGACAACCGCAAAAATCTTACAATGCGGATTTTACTGGCCCACCATGTTTAAGGACTCACATGTGTTCGCAAGACTTGTGAAAATTGTCAAAAGTTGGGATCTATTTCAAAACGTCATATGATGCCTTTAAATCCTATTCTTGTCATTGAGATCTTTGACTGCCGGGGTATAGATTTCATGGGTCCATTTCCTCCATCATTTGGTTTCGTGTACATATTAGTCGCAGTAGATTATGTTTCAAAATGGATAGAGGCAATTCCAAGTCGAAACAATGATCACAAAACAGTGATAAAATTCTTGAAAGAAAATATTTTGAGTCGATTTGGAATCCCTCGAGCCATGATAAGTGATGGTGGAACACATTTCGCAACAAGCCATTTGAGACTTTAATGAAGAAATATGGAATCACACACAAAGTTGCCACCCCTTATCACCCCCGGACTAGTGGACAAGTAGAGCTCGCTAATAGGGAGATCAAACAAATCTTGGAGAAAACAGTGAACCCTAATAGGAAAGACTGGTCTTTAAGACTTAATGATGCACTTTGGGCTTATCGAACCGCTTATAAAACATCATTAGGTATGTCACCTTATAGACTAGTCTATGGAAAACCTTGTCACTTGCTGTGGAACTTGAACATAAAGCTTATTGGGCTATTAAAGCTTTCAATTCAAACCTTGATGATGCTAGTCACTGCGTAAGTTACAAATAAATGAGCTTGAGGAAATAAGAAATGATGCATATGAAAATTCAAGAATTCATAAAGCAAGAATCAAAGAGTTTCATGACAAGAAAATATTGAGAAAAACATTCAATGTTGGTCAAAAAGTCTTGCTTTATAATTCTCGACTCCATTTATTTCTGGAAAACTAAGATCAAGATGGAGTGGTCCTTTCATTGTGAAACATGTGTATCCATATGGGGCCTGTGATATCGAGAATCCAAAGAATGGCAATGTTTTCAAGGTAAATGGACATCGTTTGAAAGTCTACTTTGACAATTTTTCAGTTGAAAATGACTCTATTGAATTGAGTGATCCTGTATATAAAGATTGATTCGTTTTCTCACATTGTTTTGTGTTTTGTTTTGCTAGTTTCTCTCACCCCGGTCAAAAGGCGGATAACGGTACTCCGTGACTTAAGTCGGTTCTTTCAGTTTCCCATAATAACCGATATTTGTATATATTTGTGCAATACTTTGCTTTTTCTCCTTTTTTTTGACTCTCTTCTCCAATTCTCATTTGAAAATGGACACCACTCTTGAAAAATTGAAAAAGTACTTTCCCGCTCCGCCTCGGAATGCGATTACAAAAATTTACCGTGCTAGGTGTGCAAGATTGAAGTTGTTAATGAATCATGGAATTCCTGAAGATATTCATTTGGCTGATTGAAGCAAAGGTCCGATTATCGGTGTGAGTCCTCCAATTCTTTCATTTCACACATGCTTGGAACGGGTAAAAGCACTTTTGCAAAGAAACGTCGTGCAAAACAGATCGAAAGTCTGTCTGAGATGTGCGAGATGGACTTGTAATGCAACATGTTGTTCTTTAGGAATGGTATCTATAAACCGTGAAGATAAAATACAATTCATTAAGGATGGCCCGAGTAAGGGGTCTTTAGATAATCTTTTGTTGACCCTTGAGACGCATCCTAGTGGAGATGTGCATCGTGCAATTCATGATTTATGACCCCATTTTCATAAAGAACATGATCGATTTAGTCTTGGGAATCGACTAAAAAAGACCTGTTTGCCGATTTTTAAAAAACTGGATGGGAAGCCTATCCCCGAGCCCATAGAGGGCGTTTAAGCCGTTCTTGGACGTAAAACCAAGGGAAGATATGAGCCACAATCACAACTACCTGTACATACACATGCTTTTTCAAAATAAATAATTAAATAAAGAGAGAGAGAGAGAGAAAGAGTGTGTGAGACTCAGTGGTCTACATATAGGGGTATGATTGCATCTTCAATTTCTCATCTATAAAATCTTCTCTTCCTTCCCCTCATTTCTACTCAACCCTTACATTAGACAGATATAGAAGTGTGTAGAAATGGCGGGTCCCTCAAGTTATCACATTAAAAATATTTGTGTTTTCGGTGGATCCAATCCCGGGAAGGAAATAGCATTTTTAGAAGCAAGACAAATCATCTTGGTCAGGTCTAGGCGAGAGAAAGATTCATTTAGTGTATGGGGAGGTAGCCTTGGGTTAATGGGGGGTGTGTCAATAGCTGCATTTTTAGGAGGAAGTCAAGTTTTGGGGGTCGTCCCGAAGCTTTAGCAAAAGGGGATTTCATTGGGAAAACAATTGGAGAGGAACTACAGGTCTCCACAATGTTTGATCGAATGAATACAATGTTTAACCATGCCGATGCCTTCATTGCCTTACTAGGTGGTCTGGGCACATTGGAAGAGATCTTTCATATTTCCTCTTGGGCCCAATTTGCACATTCACCATAAACCTATAGGTTTGCTCAATGTTAATGGTTTTTATGATAATTTGTTGTCTTTCCTTGATCAAGGCGTGGAACAGGAATTTCTAACATCTTCGGCACGACAAATCATAATCTCTGCTGCTATCTGCTGAACAATGATCGACAAACTACAATCTTTCATCCCCGTAATTGATCCCTCCATGAGTCGCATAAATTGGTCAACTACGAAAGCCGTAAAAAGCTTAGATTGGATTTGAGCCTTCGTTTGTGAATCCTTGTGTCTTTTGGTTTTATTTCTAGCATAGTATTTTGTTCTATTATTTCTTATATTTGTTTAAGTGTGTTTCGGGTTTGTCGGTGTTCGTTGTTTCGGGTGATGTCTTCTATACTCTATCTTTCTACCTTAGGACATTGAGGACAATGTCTCGTTTTGGTTGGGGGAGAGGGTAGTAGTATAAAAAAAAAAAAAAAAAACTAACCAACTAACTGTTTTTGTTTTAAAAACCATTTGGCAAACTGTTATCACTAGGATGGCGAGTAAGGGGGAGTGACTCTTGAGACGCATCTTAGTAAACATTTTCCAATGGTTATTTGCAATATTCATAACAAGGCCTATTAGAATACTTCTTGAAATATTCGGGTTTACAAACTCTCGCATTGTTATCACTTGATTCTGCTCATATACTTATTTAACAAGTATTCTTAAACCTTTATTTTCACACACACACTTTAACATATGATTGTGGGTTGCACATTGGATTATTATATTATTTGTGTTCTTTTGTTAAAGGTAACAACTAAGGGATAGGGATAGTCTATAATTTGCAAAAAAAAAAGAAAAAAAAAACAAAAACAAAAAAAAAACAAAAAAAACAAAAAACAAAAAAAAAAAAAAAAAAAAATATAATGATAATAAAAACGTAGATAAGTTTGATTTCGTAGCCTCCCTAACCTAAGCAATTAAGCCCGAAGGGGTGTTTTAACACCTAATACCCTAAAGTCAACTCGACTTGGGAGCTATTGGCCCAAAGCTTGTTACATGGGTTAAGGAGAAAAGCTTAAGGGAATCAAACATTGCACTATCTACGTATCGATATGCAACCCAAGTTACTAAGCTCGTAGGGATGTCTCAACACCTAATGCCCTAAGATCAACCGGGTGCGGGAGTCATTAGCCGAAAGCTCGTTACATGGGTTAAAGATGCATTGTGTTTTAAGTTATATGTATATATATTAAAAAAAAAAAAAAGAAGAGAAAAAAAAAAGAAAAAAAAAAGAGATAATAATCCCAACCCAAGGAAGTTAACCTTAAACATTAGAACCAAATATTGTTTTCTTCCAATAAAAGCCCCATCATCTATGTTTTTGTACATTGAGCACATAACAAGGAAGGTTTATTAATATCTTGTTTAAGAGGTATTGAGTGAGATATATAAATTTAATGAGAGTTTGTTTATCTGGATAGATTAATGGAAGTTGAATGATGAATGCCTTGCTTTGTGAAAGTTGCAAATTGTTTTTCTATTTTAACGCTTTGATTACTAGGGACTAGTAATAAGCTGGTTGGGGGGTGTGATTAGTACTTAAAAGTGTATTTTTATCAAGGTTTTATATCATCATTTTGCACTTGAAGTATCAATAACTCCTTAACTAAAGCATGTTTTATAATAACATATCTAATAATATAAGATACCTTTAATTTATGGTAAATGTTCATCTTAAATGCAGGCCTATCACATAAATGAAAGAATTGATTGATGAGTTGAAGTACCGAAATTGAAAGGACAAAGAGATGGCCAAACTTAGAAAAGAGATCTTGGTGCAGTCAAACTGGAACACTGTTTGGTAATCGGGTCATATCTGGAGCTGTAGATCTCGGATTTAGGTCTACCTTATATGGATGGAAAGCTAAGACATAGGCCTACAACTTTCATGAGGAGTCCAAGATTTAAGAAGGCCGTTTTCAAGTCCAAATGGTAGCAACAACGAAGAAGTCCGAATCTGTCCTGCAGCCCAGACACTGTTCAGTGTTCAGCCCATATCTCGAGTTCTAGAAGTCCAAATGATCTCAAAGTTTTACCCTGGAAAGATGAGACAATTGCCTAGAACTTTCATGATTGAAGTTTGTTCAAATTATGACGTCATCAATGACGTTTTTAGCAGACAAGAAGATAAGAATTGTCATCAAGTCAAGATGTGGCCACCCATTCATCAATTAGTCAACAAATCAATAGTTCCGAATTTTGGCCTATAAAAGGAGGCATTTGCCATGTATTTAGGCATCTTGGTGTTCAGATCAAGATCATGCTCTTGCTTTCTCTCTTTGTATTGCTTATGCTTTGCTTTCATTAATATCAAGTTTATGCCTTTCACTTCCTTTCCTTTACTTAGTTAACTTTTATCTTACTTATGTTCTTATCTTGTTTATTTATGTTTCTTTCTTTCATTATGTCTAGCTAAGTTAATTATGTCAAGGTGAAAAGGTTACACTAATGGTGTAAGGATAAGTATAATATAAACTCAACATGGACTTTAATGTTGGATACTAACATGCTTTATATTTGTTATCTTGTTCACTTTTAATACTTTGCTTGTTAAATGGTTAATCTAGATTTATGTTGTATAACACTTGGTACAACAAATACTTGGCACTTTCATAGCCCATCTTGTATGGTATAACCGACACACGAGCTATGAAAGGAACTTGATTTGTTGTTAACATAAGTTATAATCATGAATGCCGACAACATTTACAAGTATTAGCATTATTCGAATAAGATAACTAATGTAATCATGTTAACAATTTATAATCGATTGGAACCTCCTTTGTGTGTGGTTTCCAATTGAATAAAAAGAGTTTATACTATACTTGTTTGAAATACCATTAGTGGATCCTCTAACCTTGACATTTGTTGTTATCATTGTTTAATCCTTACGTTAATCTTCCATCTCAAAGTTCACATCAACTTCTTCCTCTTCTTCTTCACTATTATTATTGTTGTTGTTATTGTTGTTGTTGTATTATTGTTATCTATAATTTATACAATTAACCTCCCGTGGTTCGACCCGGTCTTACCGGGTTATTTATTACTTCGACACTCCTGCACTTGGGAGAAGACATCAATCTTTTGGTCGTGTCACTAGTGAGTTGGTTGAACCATACCGAGTTGCTCCGTCGATTGACTTAGAAGAAAATTTGAATTTTCGTGTTTTCAACGATAGTCTTGTTGATGTTGACGCAGAGGAGTTGAATGTTGTTCGAGATCTACTAGTGGAAAAAAGAATGTTGTTGAAGAAGATGATAACGAAATTGAAGAGTGCGATGAAGCTGATTATAACAATTCAATAGAGGACGAAGATGAAAATTCCGATTAACTAAACATGTTATAAAGCCTTATTTTTATAATGTAATAATTTGAAACATGAAATATTTATTCTTCTTTAAGGGTCAGGCCTACTGTTATTGTGTTGTGTGTCTTTGTAAGATTTCAATTTAAGATTTTTTGAGAGGGTTACATAAAAAAAAATAAGAAAAATTTACCACATTCACCGAGCGGATATACCGACGGAATATAAACCGTCGGTATTTCACGAGAGAGTTGCAAAATAAATTACGGGATTTTGCCACATTCAGACGGATTTCGGAGACGGATTTTCCGACGATATTACGACGGAATCACCGACGGATGGTCGCACGCATGTCCGACACGTGTCCGTGTTACAATTACCGACGGAATTACCGACATCAAATACCGACGGCATTACCGACGGACCACGCATGTCTGACACGTGTCCGTCTACACAATTTCCGACGAATTCCCGACGTCCAATGCCGACGGCATTACCAACGGACCACGCATCGACACGTGTCCGTCTGCACTATTGCCGACGGCAATTCCGTAATACAATTCCGACGGATCGAAATTGGTTTATCTTAATTTAGTTTATTATTGTGTGTATTGATATAATTGTTATTGTTGAATTTATGTTAAAAATGTTATATTAATCCGTATAATTGTTATTGTTGATTTATTTTAAAAATGTTAATTTATATATATAGAATTGCTTTTAATTACTTTAATCTAATGTTTGTAACTCTAAGTACCAATTTAACAATGAATGTTCATAGTTGTAATTCTATATGATGTTATTGAGAAAAATGTTGTGTTGATGATGATGAGTTGGGTTGAGATCCAGGATGATTGGATCGGGATGTGAAATAAAATTGGAAGTGTAATATGATTTTGTCGACAACTTGGGACCCCCAAGACGGGGAGACTCCGTCGAATTTTTTTAAATAATCGAAGTTAATTATGTAATTATTCGTATACATTTGTGTAGATGCGTAGAATGAAATCTACTGACACGTCGTCGAGGAAGACGGTTGCGGCTAGTTCTTCTAGCGGCGAGGAGGATGTATCCTTAGGTCTTGATCACGGCGAGGAATCTACGCCAACTTGTGATCTTTGCCTCTTCTAGCGCGGTTTCACGGCGCGAAGCGGTGTGCCTTCACGGCGGGGTCAATTCACCCGCAAGTACCGGGCACAATGGAAGGATGACCTCTCAATGTAAGTTTGTTTAGGTTTTAGTTTTTTTTTTATATACTTATAACATAATTTATGAACAACTAATTAATATTAATTACTACTTTTATTTAATTTCGGGTTCACAAACATTGAAGGTTTGCAAGGACTATAACATTGGCGTTTAAATCGTCGATGGAGATTCCATTGTTTCAATGGAGCCGGGTTTCCAAACATCACGAGTGGAAACCTAATATCGATGCATGGTTTAAGCGATTTCGGTCGGTGTTAATTTTTAATTTCCGGCTTGAATTTAATAAATGATTTTTATAATTTTATATCTTGTACTATTTTTATTTTATATGAATTATTTATATACCTGAGAACAAATTTGAGTGGGATAGGGCGGACAACAATGTTGTGAGGAGGGTGTGGGAGAATCACGCGGCAACTAGGTAACATCAAAAATAATATTTATTTTTGTTTTATAATTTTATTTTTTAAATTCTAATTTGTTACTATGGAAGTAGGTTGCGTGATTTTTGGTATAACACCCAAAAAAATCAAAAAGACATGCGAGGGATATCGGTCTTGAAGGATGGAATGAGGTGGCGGTTTGGCGGGAATTCAAACCGCCATTCATCTCGGGGAAATATGGACGGCATATATTGAGCACGTGACCTCGGGAGCGGTTCTCACGGCGCTCACGGTCGCGCCGACAACCGGAACCGGCAAATTTATGGTTCGGTGACCACGCACATTGGCGGATCCGTCCCATTCAGCGCACATGCAAAGCGGAAGGTAAGATTAATTTTAATGAAATATATCGTTAATTAATTTGTCGTTCCTTATAATATATTTAACTTTCAATCTATTTTTCCTTACAGGCTGCGTCTCTTGGACGTGAACCGAGTCCAATGGAGCTGTTTCTAGAGACGCATGTGCGGAGTCAAGACCGCCAAAAAGGGGTGCAGCAGTTCGTGGACAACCGTGCTCAGCACTTCGTGGTATGTTCGTCCATTCATTTTATTTTGTAAGTTATTATTTTCTTGAATTGCATCTTGAATTGCATTTGATGATTTTTTTACCGATGGAATTTTCGGAGACCTATAATGGCCGGTTGAGGAGAGATATGGGGACAATCCGTCGACCCATCCAGATTTCGATCAGATTTGTGGATGGAGGCGGGATCGTGCAGTGGACCGATAAAAATAGGGTCTACGGACTCTCCAACACTACGGTGACAACTTGCGTTCGACTCGTAGTATCTCAACAAGTTGGAAGCTCTCCATCGTATCGAACACCCGATCGAGGAGTTCATTGCGTTGAAACAACAATATCAACAACTCTCGACGAATTATGATGAGCTCCGTCAAATAGTCATGGAGATGAGATCAAAGATGGGTGACGATACTTGTGCCGCTTCCTTTTGGCCGTATGGTCCCGGGAACAACCAGCCTCCTCCTCCTCCGCCTCCTCCTCCAGCTCCGCCGCTATTCTAGTTTAATTTTGTTTTTTAAACACATTAAATTTGTAATGAATATTATTTAACATTACTTTTACATTTTTAATGTTTAATGCATTTCTATTTGTTTATTAAGGTTTTTTACAATTAAATTTTTTTTTTATATATATTTTAAATACTTACCGACGGATATACCGACGGATACTATCCGTCGGTATTCAACGAAAGTTGCCGAATAATTACCATCCATGCCATTTTTACCGACGGCATCACCGACGGATATTATCCGTCGGTGACTAATGCCGACGGCATTACCGACGGATAATATCCGTCGGTATTTCACAAAGAGTTGCAACAAAATTACCAGCCATGCCATAATTACCGATGGATTTTCCGTCGGTAATGCCGTCGTAATTACCCTTGAAATTACCGGACGGATTTATTCCGTTTAATGTTCCCGCTGGAAATTTTTTTTGCGCGTGTATCCGTCTGTAAACCGTCGGTGTTTCCGTTGGTAGCCGGTTTTTTTATTTGCGATGGAATTAGCGGCCGGAATTGGGATTTCACCAAGCGACTTGTTTTACCGGGCGGACGTGTTCCGTCGGTGAAGCCGTCGGTATTATTGTTACCGACGGATTTCATTTCTGTTGCCGACGGAATGAGTCCGTCGGTAAAACTGGATAATGTTGTAGTGAGTGTGTTTAGCAGTGCAAAAGGATGGCTAACGTTTCACGGCTAAAGGTTTGCAAAATATCATTGGGAGACTATGTGATATGATGGTGTGAAATTAAAGGTTGAGCATCGGTCACGGGGAAGGCAATGGCAGTGTTCCCTCTCTCCAGGTTTTTTAATTACAATGGCGTTTTTTATAAAATAGTTATTGATCTTAGATTTTTCAATGTCATTCTCAATTGACTTTTATATTTCAAATTTGTTTTAATTTAACTCTTAATCTCACCAATTAGGCCGCGATTCTGAAGATTAATTAATGTTGAAGTTAGATGAATTAGTTATTTTAAAAAAAGATTAGTGTTTTAAGAATTCATTCTTTAGTCATTAATGACATTATTACATTTTTTAGCCATTCAGGAAGTGGCTGCACAAATCCCACACAAAAACCAAATACAATGGCAATTTCACTTTTAAATTTTCATTAACCAGTTTTTTTTTTTTTTAGAGAGTGATTGTGGTTGTTTTTTAAAATACTTTTCACTTAGAAAAATATGTCAATAATATTTTTTTATTTTTTAAAATTAGTATATCAAAAAAATTTAAAAACATAAAAAATATATTAATTTAAAATAAAAAAATATTTAAACATTTTTAAAAACACTTTTCAGAATTATAACATGACATAACAAGTACTCGAGCGCTCATGATGATTTGATTTCCTTTTTAACTTCTGTAGTCAGTCAAAAGGGCTAATAAAATTATTGTGCCGTGACAAAATTCATTGCTTCGAGATCTACAAAACGCACGTCTCACATAGAGAGTGTAATTAAACGTTATGCATGTGCCTCTGGCCATCAATCCCTCCCCATCTACCCTTATAAATTGATATTTGTTGACAGAATCTCTTTCAGGAAAGCAGATTAGGGAGAAATTCAATGAATTAAGGCCTGTGTATAGCTGCTAGCTAGCTAGCTAGCTACTCTCTATTCAAGCAAAATATTCTTCTTTGAAAATCCTTCTTATAAATATACTTGCCAGTGAAATGAGAAACTCAATGAAAGCTACTTGTTAAGAAAATTACCCTTGAAATATGACCAAACTTTATTTTTGTTTTTCAACAAACAAATTAAAGATGCTTGCGTCTGCTCATGAATATAATGCGTACACATTTATCTTGCTCTTCTAAATATACACTAGTTTATATCCGACTCCTTGTCTTGATCATATTTAAAATTAAATTGGTGTGAGAGTTATCTTAATATGTTTTTAACCGGTCCAAAAGTTATTTATAATATCAAGGTTTTTTTTTTATTTTTTTTATTTCATTAACCTTTCTATTCGTAATTAAAATTTTTCATGATGCTAAAATGTCTACCCATTCTTTTTTTACATTAAAAATTAATTTTTAACCCTCCAAACAGCGTAATGCAAGTAAGTGGGTTATTTATATAACTTAAAAATTTGAAAGAAACTTGGGCGGACATGATTGTAGTGTCTAATCTTACAAATATTACTAGCTTGTCTAATCTTAGATACATTCCTTGTGGTACGCTGCTGCAGGATGAAACGTTTTTTCTCAACACCAAAAACAAAATGCAGACGTTATTAATATATTTTTTTATCATCAAGATAAATTTTTGACGTGAAACTAAAAAGTTATATGTTCATTTAATAAAAAGTATAATAAATTTGTTAATTTCAATTAAAGATTAAGTGGGAGAGCTAAGATAAAAATGTTAATTATTAAAAAAAAAGGCTAAATATTTATTTTAGTTTGAAATTGGATCTCAAATATTTTATAAAATTGTGTCTTTCTCTTATATTTTATTTTCATTGTTTTCTAATATTTTTTTATTTCATATTGTCTCATATATTTATTATTTCAAATAACATTTCATGGTTTTTATCGGTGATGAATTTTATAAAACCAAATTATAATTGTTAAATTAAAAAAAATTAAATAAAAAGGAAGATGGGAATAAAAAAATGATTTGAGGTGGTGAATAAAAGTTTGAATAGGACCCAGTTAAAAAAAAACATAAAAAACATGTGTTGGTTGACTTACTAGTATGAATACTATTTCCACGTAAGTTTTTAATTTATAGTGAAATAAGTTATATTTGCCACCAACTTTTTCTCTTTTCAAATATTGAATGAGACGTTGGCCAATGGCCGGCATGATTAAAGAGTACAGTACTGTCTGATCTTGCATATGACAGTACTGTCTGATTTGGCGAATTATAAACGCTGCACAACAACACAGATAATTATGAAACGTGGGCGGCAATGATTACAGTTTCTAATCTTATACAGTTTTTAAGGAACATTCTCTCTCCTTTCTTAATCCTAAAAACTAAAACATTAATAAAATATAGTTTTAAATAAAAAATTAAAATATCAAAATAAACAGATCAAAATAAAAAAAGAAAAACGCTAAAATGGATTTTTTTTGTCAAAATATAAATTTAATATCAAAATATTTTTTGATATTACAATAACTTTATAATAAGTTAATTGAAACAAATTATCAATATAAAATCAAAATAAACTACTATTTAAATATAAAATTTAAAAAAATTACATCTTATTATAAATTAATTTAAATATAAAATTAAAAAAAAATACATCTTATTATAAATTACAGTAGTGTGTGTGTCCAAATTATAACTTATGATAACCTTTATGATAAATTAATATAATTAGAACTTGTTATATATAGCAATTCACATGCATCTCATGTTAAATTGTTGACTTACATACAGTGGATAACTCCTAATTAATTATTATCAATCTAACATAAAATTATTTTTTTTTAAAAAAATTTAACCATAAAATTAATAAAAAAACTCATAAAATTTATAAAAAAAAATAAGTGATATTCATTAAATTATCTATTAATTCTTCAATTCTAACACATTTAAATTACAAAATCAAATTAAGTTTGTTTCATCACCTAATAGATTAAAACTATTATTTCAAAATCTCAAACAAACTTTAAATTACAAATTATTTATTAATACAATAAAATTATCATTAAAAAACAACCCAGACATGCACTTACATGTACAACCAAATTACAAAACTACAAACAAACTTTAATCAATTAATTTTAAGCATAAATGGGTTAAGATATAAAAGAATGAGTTTGCTTATTTTATGAAAGCGAAGCTTGACAAGAAATAAAATCAAGGAAGAAAAAGATGATGCTATTGGACAAAGGTTGGTAGGCGCCATTGGGTTGGGTGATTGAATTTGTGAGGTGCTACCAAAATTGATGAAATGAGATACAAAGGGTTATAGTGATTTTAATTGAATGAAGAAGAAATGGGAGGAAGAGAAGATTGTCTAGTTTTAATTTATTTAAAAATCATTGATAGAGTATTTTATGCAACTTTTATCGACAAATTCCATCTGTAATTTGACACGTTAAAAATCCTAATAAAATTGCCTAAGAATTTTTTTTATACTATTGTTGTTTTTTTTATTAGAAATATTAAGATCGGAAGTTTTCTATCTCAATTTTTATCAGTAAACAGTGACGTGATAATTTACATTAGAGTTTTCATTTCTCTTTTCCAATTTTGTAGTAGTGTAATGGATTGCAATTACAACGTCATCACGATCCTACCAAATACAAAATTTAATCAACATATAGATATTAAAGCAAAGGGTTTCACAAAAAAAAAAAAAAAAAGCAAAGGGACGTCATCTATATTAGGAGTTAACTTCATTTAGTGACAAGTTTTTAGCTTATTACTGATTTAAGATATTGATAACGAGAATACTCGATCATTTAGACGTTAGGCCAAAAACTCAATCATAACATGCATAAAAACTAGTAATACAAATTATCAATCCTTCGATGTTATTATTGTTTAATTCAATCGTCAGAATTACTAAAAACAGTTCATCCAAAACTGAATGGCTTGAGTGTCATTGCCCAAGTAATAGAACATAAAAATATGAACAAAGATACCACACCAAGAAATGCTTCCATAAATTGTCAACTTCGTGTCTTGTCGAAAAAGTTGGCTACGATCCTTGTTTGGAATTTTTCACGTTTTCATGTGTTGATGTTCCTCAAGCTGTAATCTAGATCATTATGGTTGAATTGTCAACATCTTCTAGATTAATAGGGCACAAAATTTTCATAAACAAGCACCCTTCAGAACTATATAAATAAGGGAGTCTCTTGCATCTTTCTATATGCACAAAACATTATCAGAATCATGAACTCTCTAGGCTCTTCAAAGTTCCCATTCCCATTCCTGTTTCTCTTTCTGTTTTCATTCTCATGGGTAGCTTCAGCTGATCGTCAGGAGGATTTTCTTCAATGCCTTCATTCTCAAAACTCAAACTCCATTTCTATGGTCATTTTCACCCCAATCAACTCCTCATATTCATCTGTCTTGCAGTTTTCTTTGCGAAACGGCAGGTTCAACACAGGTGCCACCCCGAAACCACTTGTTATTGTCAAACCTTTAAATGTAGCCCACATTCAAGCTGCCATTGCTTGTTCCCATAAACATGGCCTGCAAATTAGAGTTCGAAGTGGTGGCCATGACTATGAGGGCCTCTCTTATGTTACAGTTGTACCCTTTGTGGTTATTGATCTGATCAATATGCGAACAGTTACAGTAGATGTAGGAAACAAAATTGCATGGGTTCAAGCTGGTGCTACACTAGGAGAAGTTTACTACAGAATCGCTGAGAAAAGTAGAACTCTTGCCTTCCCAGGAGGTGTATGCCCAACTGTGGGATCTGGTGGGCACATTAGTGGAGGAGGACATGGGATGATGATGCGTAAATTTGGCCTTGCTGCAGACCACATAATTGATGCCAAACTAATCGATGCTAAAGGTAGAATCCTTGACCGAGCATCGATGGGAGAAGATCTGTTTTGGGCCATTCGAGGAGCTGGGGGCAACACCTTTGGAGTTGTTGTTGCATGGAAACTAGTTGGTCACAGTTCCACCAACTGTGACAGTGTTCAATGTATCTAGAACTTTGGAACAAAATGCAACAAACTCGTTCATCAGTGGCAGTCGGCAATAGGAAAGTTTGACGAAGATCTATTTTCCAGAATTTTCCTTTCGAGAGTTAACACTTCTCAGGAAGGAAAGACAACAATACTCGCTGTATACACTTCCTTGTTTTCTTGGCGGAGTCGATAGACTCCTATCAATGATGCAACAGAGCTTTCCCCAGCTCGGTTTGGTTAAAGAAGACTGCATCGAGATGAGTTGGATCGAGTCTACTGTCTACTTCCGCAATTTCCACGCAATACATCCTTGGATGTTTTGCTTGATAGAGTCCAGGATCCACAGGATCTTTCAAGGCAAAAACAGACTATGTGAAAGAGCCTATACCTGAAATCGCTTTGGAAGGAATATGGGAAGGAGGCTTAACCAACTGGATGCCCAAGTAGCTGAATTGCAATTCACAGCCTATGGGGCAAAATGGATGAAATTTCCGAGACCAGCACTCCATTTCCACATAGAGCTGGGAATCTATTCCAAATTCATTATGCAGTCTTTTGGGGCGATCAAGACAGTGAGAGATCTCAAATATATACAAGCTGGATCAGAAAACTTTACAGCTATATGACTCCTTATGTTACGAAAAATCCACGACAAGCATATATCAATTACAGAGATCTTGACCTGGGAATGAACAGCCTAGGCAACACAAGTTACAAACAAGCAAGAATTTGGGGTACCAAATATTTCAAGAACAACTTTGACCGGTTGGTGCATGTGAAGACCAAAGTTGATCCGGCTAATTTCTTTAGAAATGAACAAAGCATCCCTCTCACTCTCTTGGTGATAGTATATCAGAAATATTATATATATTGATGGACAAATAAAAATTGAAAGATAATAAAAGATATTGGTAACGATGCTTTGGTATGTTTACCATAATTTCTTTAGAAATGAACAAAGCATCCCTCTTCTTTATCTCAGATTAGACATGAATAGAATTTCACCTTGTATTGAGTTACGTCGTTAGTAATTAATAAATAAAGGCTTGCTCTTTACTATCTAGAGCTTGAGATTTAAATCTTCTCGAGTCCTTTACTATCCATTATAATTCTGTTAGTTTTTAAGCTGACACGACATGTTACTCTCCATACATAATACATGTCAATCTTCTGGAGTCCTTTACTATCTATTATATAAGAACACTTGACTAGTTAGACAGTTTCTTTCTTTAAGTTTCTTAATATCTCCCCTATGTGGTAATTATCTCATAAATATGCGAAAGTTTCTGTTGATGAAGCAAATACAACTTCATGGGTTCAATCTGATGCTACTCAAGGCGAAGTTCACAACAGAATTGGCATGAAAAAGTATAACTCTTGACTTCTCAGAAGGTGTTTTCCCTACCGTGGGTGTTGGTGGCCACTTTAGTGGAGCAAGACATGGCACGATGCTGCGCAAATATGACCTCGCTGTATACCGTATAATTTTTTTATATATAATTATCGAGAGAGTATATTGAAAAGGTTATAAAATAAATAGTCAAAACAAAATAAAAGACATGACAAAAAGAAAGAAAAAATAAGGAACAGACTTAAAAAATTAATTAATTAATTAATCTATTACAACAAAAACAAAGAGATTACCTAAAATTTCTTATTACACCATAATTTGATGTCATCAAAAGATCTTAAGAGGTCATTTCCTGTATAAATGAAGTTTGAATCCAGTATGCAACCAAATAGCAACTCGATGAAGGATGGTGGATAAACAATCAAACAAGCTTATAGTTCCCTCCTCAAAAATAATTTTGTTCCTCAACAACCAAATACCCCCAAGTAGTACTGCTGGAGATTAGTCTCCAAGCTAAACTTTGGAATTTTCTTTGCACCATTAGGGCCATTGTAAGAAGCGACAAGTCTAGTGTGCTTCGGTAAACAACATTGGATACCTCACAAATCCAAAACTTTCATCCAAACACTCCTAGAAAAGTTATAGTGTATAAAAAAGTGTTCCGAAGTTTCCAAATCGAGCTGCAAAAAGACACGACACGAAGCTTGTGTGGTAGACAAAACATTCTGGTGATGGAGAAAAGCTCTTGTACTAACTTTGTCCTGGACTGCCAACCAGAGAAACACCTGAACTTTCGGAGGGCCCTTTTAATCCAAACATTGGCTTCAAAAACTCTATCATTACATGTCTATATGATTTTGTCATCTTTTCCTTGCCGAATTATCATGGCTCTATTAGAGAACAATATAAATCATATTAAGACCTCACCTAATAGCTTAAGCTATTGGGTGAAAGTTTAGGATATACCATCTCAACCCAATAACTTAAGTTATTAGGTGAGGTCCTAGGATATGATTTATATTATTCTCTAATTACACCCTCAAGTAAAGCCCTTTGGGCTTGAAACTTACACAGGGCCCCTTTACCTTGTGCTTAATTTTTATCAAATAAATGGGGATGGTGAGATTCGAACTCGTGACTATTTGGTCATCAAGACTCGATACTATGTCAAAGGAACCATCTCAACCCCATAGCTTAAGTTATTAGGTGAGGTTCCATGATATGATTTATATTATTCTCCTAACACACCCCATCAAGTGAAAGCCCTTTGGACTTGAAACTTGCAGACCCACATTACCTTGTGCTTAATTTTTATTAAATAAATGGGGATGGTGAGATTCGAACTACGTAACCGCTTGGTCATCAAGGCTCTAATACCATCTCAACTAAATAGCTTAATTTGGTTGGGTGAGGTCCCAGGATATGATTTATATTATTCTCTAACACACCCCCTCAAGTGAAAGCCCTTTGGGCTTGAAACTTACACAAGCTCATTACCTTGTGCTTAAATTTTTTATCAAATAAATGGGGATAGTGAGATTCGAACTTGAGACCACTTGGTCATCGAAGGCTCGATTCCATGTTAAAGAACCATCTCAACCCAATAGCTTAAGCTGTTAGGTGAGGTCAGGATATGATTTATATTATTCTCTAAGAGGCTCCAATGATAGGAGCAATTGATGATATTGTTGCTCTTCATAAGATAACAGGTTCCTGCGCCAAACCAAATTCCATCACCAATGATCGTTCACCCATTAACCCATCTCATGAACCAACCCAATCTGATTAGTTGAAACTTTGTAAAGCCTTGGGAAAATGCTACGCAAAGCATTTGATCCTATCCACGTCGAGACTAAAAGAGAATGGAGGACCCATCACTAATCATGAATTTAATGTTTTGACGCAATACTAAAGCCGATAACACCGTTTGGATCCAAGATTGACAAAATATCTTCCCAAAATGGGGAAATATGACCATGCAATTTTGGGATTCCATTCTAGAAAGTTAGGGGAGTAAAAATGGGTTGCTACCTGTTTCCATAAGGCACGGCATGGTGAGCTCAGCCTCCATATCCATTTGAAAAGGATGCATATATTTTTAAACATTAAAGAACCCAACCCAAGCCCTCCTTCTATTCTAACTTTCACCACAATACGCCACTGCACCTTGCAATTTTTCTTCTGCTTCGCCACCTCAGACCATAAGAATCTTCGTTGAATAGAGGTCAGGATATTATAGACACCCTTCAGCATAAGAAAAGAAGACATATAATAGATTGTATGAACTTAAGACACTTTTGATTAGGCAAATACGTCCTGCCATACTATGTATACGACCTCTCCACATGCTCAACTTTCTTCTGAAATTCTCAATAATAGGCTTCCATGTACACAACCTTTTAGGATTGGATCCCAAAGGCATGCCAAGATAAAATTAAGGCAAGGAATCAAATCTGCAAAGATTGAAGATGCCATACTAGCACAAGTATCTTCCCCAACATTTATGCCAATGAAAGAGCTTTTGTGGAGGTTAATGTGCAAACCTGAACAAATAGTGAACCATATCCATAATCCTTTTAACTGTTTTGACCATGTTTAGCGGGCATGAAGATCAAAGTGTCGTCTACATATTGCAGATGGCGGGGCAAAAGTTGTCTCAAAAGGATGCCTTTAAAAAGATCGGTTGTAGCTGCTCTCTGAAACAAAGCAGATAACCCCTCTACTGCAATTAGAAAAGCGGAGGAGGAAGGGGATCACCTTGGCGAATCCCACGACCCATCAAGAATTCCTTAGAAGGAGATCCATTAATCAGCAACGATAATTTTATGGTGGAGATGCAAGTGTTGATCAAATTTATCCATTTTTCACCCAAAACCCATATGCATAACTCTGCTCTAAATAATCCACTCGCATATTGTCAAAAGCTTTGTGAAAATCCACCTTAAAGATAAGGCTCGACACCCTGCATCTGTTCAAGGAATGAACTGCTTCGTTGGCAACCAAAAACCTATCAATTATTTGCCTCCCTGCCAAGAAAGCTGTTTGATTCTCACTGATGAGGTCATGTATAATCTCTTTCAGACGGCTAGATAGAGAATCAAACTAATAGGCCTAAACTCTTTGAAGCCACACTGGGAAAGTTGTCTTCGAATTAGATGGAACTAAGCATGATTGACTCCTTTTAGAAGCCTACCTGTTTTGAAAAAAATTCTTGGCCAGATCTAATAAATCATCTGCAATGAAATCCCAAGCAAGCCTATAGAATTTGAAATTGAAACCATCTGGACCAGGACTCTTGCTCTCATCACAGTCCCAAACACTTTGCTTTAATTCTTCCAAAGTGATATCTCGCTCAAAACTAAGCTGAAGAAGAAGGCTGTGAGTGTTTTAAAACCAACGGACCCTAAACCAATTCGGAATCTATCGGGGCTTCTAAATAAGTTGCGAGAAGAAGCTAACTGCCGCATCTTTTATGACCGGTAAACCTTCAACATCAGAACCATTATAAACCACTTTCAGCATAAGATTTTTAGCCCTTCTAAAGTTAGCAACTAGATGGAAGAAACATGTGTTACGATCACCTAGGCGACACCAAACTTAGCGAGACTTTTTTGTTGCCACATGCTTTCTATACTCAAGTTACATTGCCCCTGCTTTTTGATCAATGAATCAAGCGAGTTCTGCTCTGCAGTAGTTAATTGTCCAAGCTCTGATTTCCGTTCTATAACTGAAATATTGCTTTGAATCGTTGCCAAAGCAGTCTCCTGATTCCCAAACCCAACCCTATTCCACTATCTCAGCCAAGTTGCCATAAAGCTTGAGCTTCTTAATAACCAAACTGACCTAAAAATTCATTGCAAGCTTCATCCCATATACTTTTTACGATGTCTTTGAAATTCAAATGATGAAGCCAATAGTCCATGGATTTGAAAGGGATCCAACCTTTTTCTATAGGTAAAGGCCCAAGGATTAAAGGGCAATGATCGGAGAACCCTCTTGAAAGCCCCCGGAGAGACAGAAAGGGGAATTACAAATGACAACAAGGATTAGAAAAAATGCAGTACAGTTTACTTACGGATCCCCCACGAAACCAGGTGTAAAAACTCTCTGACGTGTTGTCCTCGATTACGTTACATTCATCAATAAAAAGTCTAAAAGTCGTTGAATCAACCCTGTTAATGAAGGTGCTGCTTCTGTCACTTCACAACATAGTTTCATTAAAGTCACCTGCTAAAAACCAAGGACACTCAAAAGCGGCTTTCAGCATATGAAGGTCCTTCCAAAGCTTGTCGGCTTGATTACAAGGGGCATAAACACAAACCACCGCCCCTGAAAAGCCAGTCAAGACATTCTGCCCAAATAACCCGATCCAACCATGACCATACTCCACTGATGATACCACAAACTTAGAGTTATCCTGCATAGCCAGAATACCCCCTTTAGTACCTTCAGCCTCATTGCCAAACCAAGAAACATTGCGGACATTCCATAACCGAAAAACCAATCTATCTAAGTAACTTTACGTAACTTGGTTTCAAACAAAAAACAAACCTCTATATCAAAATCCCCGATTAACTTTGAAACCATCCTCTTCTTTCTAGCTAACCCCAAACCACGAGAATTCCATGAAAGAATCTGCATAAAAAAAGAGATTTAAAATCCTTACCGAACAAGGAGGAACAACTGCTCATTGGGACGCTTCCCAATCAGCCTTCTCTTTATGCCTTTGCTGTTTTATATAGGATGTGAAGTCATCTAAGTTGTGAGGTTTTTCTATACGCGCGCCTCCTCCTATTTCCAGCATTAAACAAACCTCATCATCCTATAAAGGTTTATTGTTTTCGTCATGTGCTAGCAAGTTCCTCCTGTTACACATCTGAATTGTTGAGTCCTCAGTATCCATCTCACTCTTGTTAACCGTTTCATTAAAACTCCTGTAAGCCATAATCAGTTTTGGATGTTGTAACTTTGTTCTTTTTTTTGGCAAATAGAGCAGTGACACTCTCTTTTGTGTTTGCTTCAGGGTGTAAAAATAACACGATGATTCATGTGCTGAGGTTCTATAATTACTAAGGCTTGAGGATCATATGTTGATTGAAGGGCCAAGTCGTAGTTTAATCTAAATGGAATAGAAAGGACGTCAGATGAGAATGAAGATTTTGACAATAAACTGGACTTTCAATGCGGGCCAACACATGAGGAGTCAAGGCCAAGGCAATTGCAGAGCTTCTAACATCTTTCTCAAAATAGGAGTGCCTCGTCCCATATATAGGGTAAAGAGCATTGGGAGCAGTAATGCATTTTATATAGCTTCTGTCGGAATTATAAAGGGTATATGTTGTAATTTCTGGAAATCTCTCTGAAGATAAAGCGGCATGTTGATCTTGCACCACATCAAGATGAAGAGCATTAAATATGACAAGAGAGTTATCATGAAAAGGTGATAGCTTGTCTCCATCCTTTGCCAGATCTGATTTTTCCAACCCGTTCTGGCCGCCCCCAAGAGTCCTTGTGACTAAGCTGGGACACACCTTGCTCTGTCCTCATCTGTGTCTCGTCATCGGCCACATCGACCAAGTCTTCTCGTCATCCCCATCCCCTTGCTCTAGAGATGTCGAAAGTCATCCATGGTGTATGAAATAGAGCCAGCAATTGGGTAGTGTAAATGGTTAATCTCCTCTATCTTAACCTGATATGTTTGATTATTGAGTTGCAAAATAATCACCTTATTCACCCTACCCAGTTGTGTATCAATAAGGATCCGTAACTGTGATAGTTCAAAATGCTTGAGAGTAGTTTTATCATAACCTATCATCTGGCTAATTCTTTCTAAAATCTTTGGGAGGCATATGCAATTCCACCCTATAATAGGTAGATTTGTTATTGTTATCCAGGCCATCTGATTCAAAGTTGTGTCAGTCTCAGCCCAATGGCGTACTTCCTCAAAAAACACATCCCAACATTCATTATTCTTCCACCATGATTCCATTAACTTGTCTCTGGTATAAAAAATTATGAGGACCTGAGATGCCCAGTCCAGCAAAATCTATATCATTTTAGAGCAGTCCAAAACGTATAGAAGAGTAATTGGATCCTTTTTTTATTCTTCCAAAAAGACATCTCTTTAGCCGAGCATAATCCTCTTCTTCAATATCAAGGGAGAGTTTTTCAAAGTAATCCTCTGGTCCAGAAGACACAGGCAGATGTGTTTGTTTTGCTTTTCCTTCACTGAGCACCTCTTTGTAACTTCTTACATCCCTTTTACTAATAGACTCTCTTATAGTTGTTTTGGGTTTTAATGTGGCTAGAGCTTTGTTCTCTCTTGGAATCTTTTTCGTGTGTTTAGCGAAATTAGCCTTTAGTACAGTGACATTCAAACCAAATGTCATTCACACTCTCTAGCAAAACTTTATCAGAAAAGTTTGATGCTATTGTTACAAAACCGAAAAGACTCCCCAAATTTGTTGACACGCTGGACACATAGAGTTTGAGTACAAAGTCTAACTTGTTAAAAAAAGCCTTTAGGCGATGATAATCAACCCATATGTGGGAACCCTTCAAAGTAAATTTGTGGCACTGAAAAGTTAAAGGGGTGGTTATTACGGGTTTTGGGCTAGGAACATTGTGTTTTTTGTGTAGGATGTGGTTGTTGTTTTGGGTCAAGGTGGCTGCCAGACCCATAATTGATGCACAATTAATGGATGTTCAAGGTTGAATCCTTGACCCGAGCATCAATGGGAGAAAATCTATTTTCGACCATTTGAACCTGTGAAGGAAACACCTTTGGAGTTGTTGTTGTTTGGAAGATAGAATTGGTCCCAATTCAACCTACTGTGACATTCTTCAATGTCGGAACTTTGGGAAAAAAAGGTATCAAAACTCGTTCATCGGTGGAAATATGTTGCAGACAAGTTTCATGAAGATATATTCTCCAGAATTTTCATTAGAAGAGTCAGCTCTGATAGGGAAGGAATGAGTACCACAATACTAGTTGTATCTTCAGTCTTCCTGAGCTTGTTTTAGTAAAAGAAGATTGCATGGAGATGAGTTGGATCGAGTCTACTCTCTTCTTCGGTAAATTTCAAGTATAGTAAAAGCATAGTTGTCCTTGGAAATGCTAGATTCCAAAATTTCCAAGATTCATTACCAGTTTCATTGAATCCAACTTATGTAGTGGCCCTGTTTCTTTTGATTGTTATCCAAACCTAACTATATATCTCAAAGACAAAAACATCCTTCAAAGTATAATCTTACGAATAAAAACTCATAATTACAATATGCTTGAAGGATCAATTCATGTAACCTTAATCTTTAAGATCCATTATAAAGCCATGTTTTCTGCTTTTGCCAGTAAACATAAATTTCAATCATAGAAAGGTGAAACCTTACTTCTCCAAACAGATCTTTCAATATCAAATACAGTAGTACCCAAATCTATCCAATGGAAAGATGTTACTCTACCAAAGACTAGATCCTTAAAGATACCACCCAACCTAAACCTTTACAACCACCACAAACAAATATCCAACTCAAACAAATAACTCAGTAGAGTGATGGAAAAGTTAAATTGTCCTTCCACAGAAATTCAACAAGTTCTAGATTCTCAAATGAATCTTCTACATCTAAAATAAATGTTGGAAGAATTTCCGAAATTCCCTAGTTATAAATACATTCTACCACATAAACTCATCTAGAAAATCAACCTCTGATATTCCTAACCAGTTTCCAAAATGTTGATTATACCACAAATGTACCAAAACCCCTATATACAAATATTGACCAACTTTCTCGACTAACTTTTCCAACATTCTCATTCGTAACTGAAAACATCCAAAATGAACTGAATGTTCTTGAAACAAATTTTATTGTTAACAAAAAATATTTCATTGATGATTTTTATAGTAATCATAACTCTGAAAAGAGGATCTTGGTTCTTCAAAACCTTTTTCACCCGACATCGCGGCGACCTTAAAAATTTCTATTGTGAAAGAACAAATATTTTTCATCTTATTTTTTAGAGGGGAAAGGTCTTGTTTAAGGAGTTGTCACCTGGTATTATGGTCACTAGGAACCTTAACTGGTCAATAGAGATTCTATGGTACAAGATTGTTTATGCAAGAGGAAAGATATTGTCACCCTTTAAGCGTCCTACCTGAAGAGTAGGCTACATTGTTGGTTTTTTATCTTAAGTTGCTAAGGATTTGTTGTGTTATGCTTTTGATGGTCTACTTGCAATATTCAGACTCGACGCTAGTAAATATTCAGCTACAGATACTTCCAGCTCTGGCATTAATAAATATTGCGTGAAGAAAGGTATGTTATTCTGATTTTGGCGTCAATGAATATTGGGGTTGATATTTTTTACTCTAGCATCAATAAATATCAAAGTTGATATTTGACTTTGACGTCGGTTAATACCAGGGTTGATACTCGTGGTGAATCCATTTACCGTGAACACGTATGGATTGAGCTTGAAAATGGTCACTAGACCCGCGAGAATGATAAAACTGGGTTTTGGACCCTTTCAAAAAGATAGGTTTTTGGTATTTTGTATATAGGTCTAATGAACCATTATATTTGAGCCATGCTTTTAATAGGCTTAATAAACTTGTTATTAAGCGCAAAAATGTATGCAAAAACAATACATTTTTTCAATGCTAAATTATGCAAAGAAAAAAACATTTAGCTTGGCCATAATTTTTTTTTAAAAAAAAACTTTTATGGGATTTTCTTTTTTTTTTTTTTATGTTATTTGTTTTAAAAAAAAATGCAACACACATATATTTCACTAATTCACTCACACACACACACACAATTACACATTTACATATAATCAAAATACATAAAATCAACCAAAATTTGCAGAACACCTTCTGAAAAAGATTCAAAAAAAGTTAGAAGCTATAGGGATGCACTAGGCCTGAGGGAGCAGTGGTGGCATGTGGGTTCCACACGCCACCATCACTGTCGGTGCTTGAACTCCACACGTCGTCGTCGACTGAAGAGTGAAAATTGGTGGATATTGTTATTACTCATTTTTTGGACCCCACGTGCTAGAGACGGTGTATACCTCTTTTTAACCAAATGCGGGGGTTTATATCGGCAAGTTTCTTCCAATTTATATCGGCAATTAACACCCTTATTTCAGTCTCTCTTTTTTTCAATTCAGTCCTGCAAACTCGGGGGACAAAATCTTGCACGAGAATATTTTTGCGGGAGAATTTTCGCTTCCTCATTAGATATTCACATATGAATATCTTGAGCTTACGATATCGAGATCAAGTGATTCAAAAACCAAAATTCATCTACACATGTAGGACTACAACTTTCATGAAGGATTTGACGTGAGATAAAATCGTTTTACGGCGAAATCGGGCCCCTATCCCGGAAGTTTGGTAAAAATGGTCTCCCGATCTCGATTTAAAAGCTGACAAACATCGAGCATCCCGATATGGCTGAGAGTATAGCCTAAGAATAAAGACTAGCACAATCATGATGGAAGTAGAGGCCTTTAGTGCAAAATTCAGGTCGGGAATCCTGTCGTGACGAGAATTCTCTACTTTCACTTTGAGATATTCAAACAGGAGAGTATCTTGAGCTTCCGATGTCGAAATCAAGCAATTCAAAAACCAAAATTCATCTACGCGTATAGGACTACAACTATCATGAAGGATTAAGAATGAGATAAATTCATTTTGAAATGCGAGAATTAGGCTGCAACCTAGTTGGTCAAAAAGGATCTCTGACGATGCCAAGCATCCTACTTTGGCCCGAGTCCGCCATAAAAATAGTGAGCCCTAAGACTTGATAAAGGTGTAGGTCAATTATTTAACATGTCCATGAGTGACGATGTATAAGCCGCAGGATAGTCGGATATTGCACGAAACTGAGATAAGAATCAAAGCCTAAGTTGGAACAAAAAATTACGACGAGGAGGGAGACAATTTTTTTAGTGCAACTGCCGGGTTTATCCAACCTTAGAGACCCGGATAACAAAGGAACACATTTAGCATTTTAAAGACTCTAATTAGCCTAAGAATCTGACAATTTCGGCAGTAAAGGGGAAGGATAAGGAGAGCGAATATACCATTTGAAACATGATCCAGAAGAACATTTCCTTCTCCTTTGTTTTGTCAATCTCCCGACAACCTTGAACTAAACTCCTGCCTTCAATTTAAAGAGGATATACACCATCTCCATTAGAGCTTATGGCTCAAAAATGAGTAACAACACCTGTATTCTTCGATATGAAAGACATATCCATTGACAAAATACCCATTATAGCACTTGACTTTTCTTTAAGGGCCCAGGCTTTAGTTAAGGCATTGAAATAGCAACACTACCTCCCATTTGATAAACCTTGTATATCAAATACAAAAATAATCAATACACGAATATTCTATAATATTTGGCCCGTACAGGTTAATTACATTTACTGAGGAATAATGAAGTTTGTGATAGGACTTACATGTGTTCTAAACCATTGTTCATCTTGTAATTAAAAGATCTAGGATTGGCTAGCTATGAGTTATTTGGACCGTATGTATTATCGATGTTGCCTGATTATATGAGTTTACATGAGTATCATAATATATAAATAGTACACTCTTGACAAAGTTTTAAGTCGAACATCTAATTACTTAATAAAAGGTCTCAACTCATCACGGGAGTTAAATAGAACATAATTGTGCTTGTCTGAACTCTATTTCCTTCACAAATATCTTCCCCCTCGTGATATTTTTAGGTGTGGGTCGTCCATGATTGGGAGAATGTTGACAAGTTCCCACTTGAAGGCGCTTTACCACCATCATCATGTACCGTGGAACACGATTGATCCTCGTTCTCAAATGAGGTTCGAAATAGTATGAGATAAATGTTGGGTCTTCTCAACAATATAGGCCTCACATATTGACGCCTCAATATGCGCCTTGTTCTTAATCTTTTTTTTAAGATTGAACAAGTACCTGCATATTTAGAATTAATAAAAAATTATCAATTAAAAAAAATTAAGAAACGTTTTAATTATGAATTACATAGCAACTGTAATAATCTAAACCTCTCAAATGGATACAT